>PVLD010006212.1:0-102942 GCA_004027595.1 Dinomys branickii
ACAGCATCCAGTGCAAATTCCCTACTATCTTATCTATAATTTGGTATTTCCTTTAATGTTTTTGTGTTAACTAATGTGAAGATAACTATGTAATACAACATCCAGTTCTAATTCCCTACTATATTCTGTATAACTTTGTATTTTCTGTATTGTTTATGGCTTTTCTGGTTCATATGTCTCCATTCTTTTGTCTTTAAGAATAAAATTTAAAAAAAAAACAAATTAAAAAGGTGAGGTTTTTTTTTTTTAAAGGAAAAAAATCATGCTGGGCATGGTGCCGCATGCCTGTAATCCCAGCATTCAGGAGGCTGAGACAGGAGGATTCCTGAAAGTTCAGTGCCAGCCTGGGCTACATTGTGAGTCCAAGAACATCCCAGAATATATAGCAAGACTCTTCTCTCAAAAAAAATATACAGCAACAACGTCAAAATCAGAAATCAGAACATTTTATTCCAACCACTTTGGACTAAGAAAAATTGTTTTAAACAGTGAGTACTAGTTGTAAGAAAAATGTTAAAAATACTTGCAATCCAGTCGTTTGAAAGTATAATAGGAGGGCTGGGGATATAGCTCAGTGGAATAAGCGCCTGCCTAGCAGGCGCAGGGTCCTGAGTTCGATCCCCAATACCGCCAAAAAAAAAAAAAGTATAATAGGAAACTTCAACAATTGACATGCTAATCACATTTTTTTACCTGTTCATTAAATCAAGTCTGGAAGTAGTTACTTGCAAAGGAGTTTTTCAAGTTATAAACTAAACTGGAAAATAATCTATATTTATGATACATTGTATTTAATACTTATTTGATTCTGAACATTCTACTCTCAAATTGTTGCAGTTCCTTATGTTACAAAAACATTTTTTATTATCTGCTTTCTTCGGGCACTTTTCTTAAATAAAAGGGTTTAGAAATTCCATGAAACATTTACTATTTCTTTAACAAAGATTCAATCCAACAAAGACTAATAGAAAAATTGTTTTGTATCAGGACTGATGTAGATTCTGGGAAAGAAAAGTCAACTTTCATGGGGTATGGTGGCACACACCTTTCAACCCAGCACTCTGGGAGGCTGAGGCAAGAGGACTCACGTATTGGACAATTTAGCAAATTAGCCAGACCTTGTCTCTATAGTGTATCTCAAAGCAAAGTCCCTGGGGAAATTTCAATCCACTGTACAACCCTCCCCCCCCCCAAAAAAAAAGTCATCTTTCAAGAATGTCTAATTTATGCAAGGCAGATTATAAGACATTCTACAGAAAATAAACAGGTTAAGGAAAATAGTGGATCTGACCAAAGAAAAAGAGTGTTTCGCATATGAACTGCACCTTGATTTTGTGACCCGACCCGCGGGCAGTCAACGGAGACTGTAGAGGGGGAGTGGGTATTGAGAGAGAGACAAGAGACACAAGAAATGGAGACAAGACGGGATTCTGATCAAGTCTCGTTTATTAGGCGGAAAGCACGGGTATTTATACAGTGCGGGAGTGGGAGGTTGACGTCAGCGGGTAACTAAGCAACGGAGGGAGGTCTGGATAACACGTGACTTACGGGAAACAGAAACCTAACTCAAAAACAGAAACTTTAGAAACTGAAACTTAAGGTAGGGCAACGGAGATGAGGGAGGAGAAAAATGAAATGATCAAATGGGCCATCATCTGTGTAACTGAGTAACAAAGGTGAAGGTAACATTATGTAGGACAGCATCCAGAGCTAATTCCCTTCTATGTTCTCTATAATTCTGTATTTCCTCAGTCGTTTTTGTATTAACAGAAGTGAAGATAACTTTGTATTATACAGCATCCAGTGCAAATTCCCTACTATCTTGTCTATAATTTGGTATTTCCTTTAATGTTTTTGTGTTAACTAATGTGAAGATAACTACGTAATACAACATGCAGTTCTAATTCCCTACTATATTCTGTATTTGTATTTTCTGTATTGTTTATGGCTTTTCTGGTTCATATGTTCATACTTTTGTCTTTAAAATAAAATTTTAAAAAAAAAGTGACGAGAGAAACTGAAACTTAATTCAAGAAGGCTTTCAAGATGGCTGATATATTACAAAATGGACGCCGACCGCCCGTCTCTCAGCGGTCTCCCACAATTTTGATAGACAGAAATGAGAACCACACAAAGAGAAAAATTGCAGGGTATTCTTTCTTTCTATGGAGGTGAAACCTAAGTAGAAGTTCATGGCTTATCTTACAAATGGGCCTGGAGTTATTTTTTGTTGTTTTGTTTTATTGTTTTGTTTGTGGTTCTAGAAATTGAACCCAAGACCTTCACACTGAACTACATTCTAGCACTAACCCACTATCACCCAGGCTGGGCTCAAACTTGCCATCCTCCAGCCTCAGCCTCCTAGAGTGCTGGGATCACAGGTTTGCACCACCACACATGGCTCCACAGTTTCATTATATAAATCTGAAAAGATAGGTTGGTAACCACACTATGGGTGGCCAAAAGTACTAGGAAGAAGTCTGAATTCATTTTTAGTAGTTTATAGTAAATAATCATAGTTAATGCACAAGGGCTGGGGATATAACTCAGTGGAATAAGTGCCTGCCTGGCAAGCACAAGGTCCTGAGTTCGATCCCAAGTACCACAAAAAAAAAAAAAAAAAAAGTAGCCATAGTTAATGCACACCAGCAGATGAGGGACAAGGAAATCTGGCCTGAACACTACTGCTCACAAGCTTGTGGGAAAGTTGTTCAGCAGCTTGGCACCCCATTTCCCTCACTTTGAAAAAAAAAAGATAAAAAGTTGGACATGATGGCACACACCCACAATCCCAGCACTTTGGGAGGCTGAGGCAGGAGGAACACAAATTCAAAACCTTGTCTCACAATGTATCTAAAAAGGAAAAATGTCCGGATGCTGCAGATGGAGCTCAGCATGAAGGTCTTGCATTCAGGCCCCAGTACCCACCCCCTAAAAAGGAGTTGGAATCCTCTATGTACAATAGTACAATAGTACACAAAGGATCTACGAATAGTACATAAAGGATCTACGAATCCTTTATGTACAATAGTAAAAATTTTGACATGGATATGGTTGTGCACCTCTGCAATCCCAGCACACAGGAGGCTGAGGCAGGAGGATCACCTCAAGTTTGAGCCCAACCTGAATTACATAGCAACTCTGTCTCAGAACAAAAACAAAAAATGAGGAAAGTTTTCACATATCCATTAAAAAATTTTAACTATGGAACTAACTTTTTTATCAGTTGGTATCATTTAGAAGGTAACAACAGATTCTCCCTACTTAGAAAATAGAATATTTGAGGTTTCACTTTCCTCATGGCTATCAAAAAATGATTCCATTTTTTTGGCATCTGGTTCTAAATTTGCGACAGACATTTCTTTCTTGGGATTAAATCACATACATAATCCCACAAAGATAGTTTGTTACATTCTCTGCCATTATAGCATTTTCTTCTCTGCCAGGACTTCAAATGCTTTGAGAAAATCCCACACAATTTAAAAATTCAAGGCAAAGCCAGTCATGTTCGTATACACCTGTAATCCCAGCACTCTGGGAGGTTGAGGCAGATGGACTGTAAATTCAAGTTCAGCCTGGGCAATTTAGTGAGACTTAGGGAGACCCTGTCTCAAAATAAAAAATGAAAAAGGCTAGGGATGTAGCTTAGTGTGAAGATCTTGGGTTGAGTCATCAATATTGCAGAAACAATTTTTTAAAAAATCAAGACAAAGTATTTAGGTCTGATATAAGACACTTAGTGCTGCTGGGCACAGTGACGCAGGCCTGTAATCCTATCACTTGGAAGGCTGAGGCAGGAGGATCACTGTGAGTTTGAGGCCAGCCTGGGCTATACAGCGAGATCCTGTCTCAAAACATAAAAATAAAGCAAAAGAAGAAAAAGAAAGAAATCAAAAGAAGACAAGACAATTAATTAAATGTTGCCTTAAAGCCACGTTAATTACTTTTAGCAGCCTCCATTCTCCTCTGCTCCCCTTTCCCATCCACCAGCCTCTCCACCTGTGAGGGACCTCAGTAAACTTGGGTCTGACTATGTCATTTCTTGTCTCAAGCTGCTTATAGCAGCAGTGGCAAAGTGTGTGTCCTAGACCAGCACTGTCAGTATCATCTGCTTTTCTTTCTTTCTCTTTTTCTTTTTTTTTGGTACGAGGAATCAACCTCAGGATCTTGGGCTTGCCAGGCAGGCCCTGTGCCCCTGCACTATATGCCCGGCTCCATCCGCTAAGTTCTCAAGCCTGTCAGTTCTCAGGCCGGTGACTCTGATGCACACTACGGTGTGGGAACCCCTGGCTTGTAAGATAAAACACAAATGCCTGGAGACAGGGCATGAGTTCCACTGGTCCCCAGCTTGCTCCTCTGCCTCGTTCCCAGACCTAGTTCCACGTCTAACCCCGGGGAAGCGCCGGCCATTTCCAGGCAAGCGCTTTCCAACATGGCGGCCTGTGAGCAGCCCCCTTCGTTTTCCTGACTTAAGCTCTGGGGCACCTGAGGTATGGCGGAGTCACAGCTCTAGGGAGCCCCTGACAAATCTCAGTTCTGTGATTCGTCAGCTTTTCGTCTCTGTGACCAAACGCCTGAGAAAGACTCTTTAAAGGGCAAAAGGTTCACTTTGGCTCAAGCTTCAGGTCATGGTCTGCTGAAGCATCATGGCGGACACGCGGGGCAGGAAAGCCACTCACCTCACGGCGACCCGGAAGCAGAGGGTCAGGGAAAGACCCTGAGAAAGGCGCGCTGCCTATATGCTACTTCCTCCTACTAGGCCTGACCCTTCAGTGTCCATTACTCCCAGTAACACCCACAAATGACGACTGTCCACCCACCTCCCAAAGCCCATCAGCACCCAGGCCTTCAACACAAAGAGCCTTCCTGGGGGATATTTTGGATCCCAACGCTAATAGAAGAAAGGGGTCTGCAGGCCCTCAGAATTTTGGAGCGAGGGCATATCTTTTATTCCTCCCTTTAAAAAGCAACTCCCCATTTGCTAATGGGTTCTGGTAGTGACTGATCACCTCAACCTGGGTCACCAAGTGACTTTGCAACCAGAGCTACTTCTTCTCTTGCCAGACAGTCGTGCTGTGCTGCTGAGCTAGATCCCCGGCCCCAGAACTACTTACTGGAACTGAGTGATACTTGGTTCAGCAGACTCTTAAGGCTCAAACACACATGTACACCATGATTAATGGAATAGCAGGTATCTGTGGTTAAACAGAAGCAGCACGTGCCAGACCAGGCCCAACTCACACCTAGTCAGTGAAGAAGCAGGGCCCAGGCCAGGGCTGCATAGCGGGCAGGCACAGCCAGTATCATGTGATTGCTGTCTTCACCCCACCCATGGGTGACCCTGCAGGACACGGGTGCAGGAAAGCCTTTCTGTGTTGAATAAAGGGCATTTCTGCTGTTCATCCTCTGTGCATGGGACGCTGTGGTCTGGTCTGTCCCTCTGGCCACCACCCACCCCCTTGCTGCTTGAGTTGCTAAGGCAGATGACCGGCTTTAGCTGAACCGGTGAGTTCAGGGGTTCAGAGGAGGTGAACACCAGGACCCAGAATCCCAGCCACCCCCTAAGCCCTGCAGCTCCTTCGGCTTGCAGCTCATCTGTTTGGCAACTCCTTTTTAGCGTTTTAACTGAAATCCTTAAAACAGCCTTACTGGGAAAAATAATTTACCAGCCCAAGGGCTTCAGGAAGGGAGGAGGAAGAAGAAGAGTGAATATCAAGAACTCCCTAGTCAGTGTGCTCTCCTTTCGCAGCACTGCCTGCCGCCCAGGATTCTGCGATGCTCATGTTATCAGCACCAGCAGCTTGGGGTGCCGCGCCCCCCAAATTGGCAGGAACCCTGCAGGCAATATTTTTGCCAGAGTGACCCCCAGAGCTCAAAGCAACTGCCATCTGGCCACCCCAACGCTCTGACAGCCTGGAACCCTGCAGTCTCCAAAGGACCCCTCCTACTGCTCAATCCACAGGGGTGCCCATAGGGGGCCAGCTCGGGGCTCATGCCGCTTCTCTCTGTGGGAAACTGCCAGCCCTTGAATGCTCATTAGTCTAAGTCTTGGTGTACAGTCAGTGGATAAATTCTGACCCCTGAGGTCTGCAGCTAGGATTCTAAGTCCACGTTCAAAGAGACGACAGTAACAAAGGCAGCTAATATTCATTATTGAGCCAGATAGCATCATAGTTCCTCATGTCTGCAGAAGGGGTAATAAAGCAGTAAATGAAGCCGTGATTTCCTTCTGTGTTCTGAATGGGAAACAAAAAGCAGCAGACTTCTTTATAATAACCACATACAGAGCTGGGCATGGTGGCACATGCCTGTAATCCCAGCACTTGGGGAGGCTGAGGCAGGAGGATCACTGTGAGTTTGAGGCCAGCCTGAGCTACACAGTGAGACCCTGTCTCAAAAACAACCAAAAGAACCCAAGTATAACATAAGTGCTTACTGCGGATAATGATTTACCTAACAGATCTAAAACCTTTCAAATACATTTAATCAACTAGCATCTAACTTTTTTCCTTAAAGAGCAGCTTGTTTCTGAAAATGTATTTTCATGACTTTGGCGGGAAATATATGTCATTTATATTTAATGTGTGTGTGTGTGTGTGTGTGTGTGTGTGAGAGAGAGAGAGAGAGAGAGAGAGAGAGAGAGAGAGAGCAGTTACTTTGCTCTTGTTGCTGAGACAACAAACTATCCAACACCCAAGTTAAAGGAGGAAAGGTTTATTTGGCTCACACTCTGTGGAGGTTTCAGTCCATAATGGGCAGGCTCCAAGGCAGGGCGGCATCTCAGAGGGGAAACAGTTTGTGGCAGGCAGAAGCTAGCAAAGCAACCAGGGACGACCGCAGCTCTTTCTGTCCCTTATATCTCATCCAGGCTACTTAGGGCACCCTTAACCCTTGTCCTAGTATCATACTATGGTTCACTTCCAGCGCCACACACTCTAGACCCAGCTGCCTCTGAAGAACCCCACCTATGACTGGGTGAGGCTTTGAGGGAATATTTAGATACAAACTGTAACAGCACCTATGTGCATATACCACTTAGTTCAAAATAATTCTTAATTTTCTTGTAAGAACAATTATAAATGTCTTCACCATGGTGATATATGTGGCCCATTCATTTCTGTCCCAGAAGTACCCCTTGCCCTGAAATAGCATTACTCATGAGACCCCTCGCCTAAAGATCTGTGAGTTCCAACAGGCTACACATAAATACCGTGTAGTCTCCTAAAGTGTTAACAGTACCCTGGGATGTTTCCACATAAAAACCACTGGATAAAGCAACTTGGGAAACTACTTTTCCTTACAGTATGCTTGTGGTCACTGTTGATAGCCAAGAAATATAGAAAAAGTAAGAAAATAGCATTCAGTCACTTCTAACGATCTCCCCCCCCCACATGCTTTTTTTAATTTTGGGTTTTTTGTATGTTGGTTTGTTTGGCTTTTGTCTTTTTGAGACAGGGTCTCACTACGCAGTTCAGGCTGGCCTTGAGTCCACTTTGCAGCCCAGGCTGGTGATGAACTCGCAGTGATCCTCCTGCCTCACCCTCGTGAGTGCTGGGATTACAGGCATGCAGCACCACACCTGGCTAATGGGTTTTTTGAGACAGGTTCTCACTGTGTAGTTCAGGCTGGCCTTGACTTCATGGAGACCATCCTGCCTCAGGAGGCCTTCTATGATCCTAACAGGAACAGTTGTGAACAGAATGAAATTGTTTTGTTTTGTTTTAAGACAAGGTCTTGTTTTTAGTTCAGACTAGCTGGCCCTGAACTCATTATGTAGCCCAGGCTGGCCTTGAACTCAATGTGATCCTCCTGCCTCAGCTTCCCGAGTTCTGAGATTATAGGTATGTGTCACCACACCTGGTTTAAAACATTTGTCTATTTTGTAGAAACATGCACATTGTTGTAAGACCTTCATAAAGTCCATGGTTTGTAAAGTTAATTTTCAGAAAATGCTACCAATGTAGGCTTGCTAAAACAATAATAACAGAATTTGAAGAAATTCTGAATGCTACTGTTACAGCTGACATGGGCTTTTTTTTTTAAAGACAAAAGAATGGAGACATACAAACCAGAATAACACAAAAACAATACAGGAAATACAAAAGTATGGAGAAGATAGTAGGAATTAGCACTGGGTGCTGTATTATATAATGCTATCTTTGCATTTGTTAACACAAAAACAATATAAAATTACAGAGAAGATAGTAGGGAATTAGCACTGGATGCTGTATTGCGTAATGTTATCTTTGCATTTGTTACTCAGTTATACAGGTGATGGCTCATTCAATTAATCAATTTTCTTCACCCTCATCTCTGTTGTTCTACCACCCAATCAGTCGTCTTCCCTCTGATAATAACTGTACCTTTTAGTTTATTTACTCCCTCTTGCTCTCACACTGGGAAGAGCCATGGCTGCTTCAAATTATGCTGTAATATATGTGGGTGTACACAGATTGCTATGGCAGGAGGTGGAAAAGCATCCTGCTCAAGGCCAGTAGATAGGCAGGGAACCAGGTTCACTATGGTCAAGTCCCCATTGACAAGCCCACAAGGCCATTGGGGTCTGGTCGAGTAGGCAGGGTTACCCAGCGAACTGCCAGGTTCTGCCTCAATACAGTGTGTCCGGAGGCCCAGTCGAGTCCTCAGGGTCGCCCCGGTGGGCCGTTGGGCTCCACCTCGGCAAGGTGCTCCCCGGGGGCCCGGTGGGGTCCACGGTGTTGCCCCCGCGGACTGCCGGGCTCTGTGATATGGGTTTTTAGTGTGGCAAATTTAATATATATCTGCTATTTGATCCATAATTACTTTATGTTGAAGTGAATAATCTTCATCTATAAATTAAAATAAGTCTTTTATCGTCTCATAGCTAAAAATTAGTTCCATCTATTGCCGTTCTGATAATCAAATAATAAGCAAAAACATTTTGGTTCATAGCTTTAAGAGGAATTTAAACTAGTTGACTATCCTTTTAAATTTTAACAATTGTTACACTTGTATCCTTATAAAAATTCCAGTTTTCAAGCTGTAGAGCTATTTCACAAATGTAGACCATCAAATAAACATAGTAATGCAATTAGAAAAGAATGGTTGACCAGAATAAAACAAAAATTATATGAATTGCTCCAGGTTAGGTAAGATTTTATAAAACTCTCATTTCTTGTGTGTGTGTGTGTGTGTGTATATATATATATATATATATATATATATGCATTTGAAATTATCATTTTCACAGGTCAGATAAATTAGATAACTTGGGTGGAAGGTGTAGCTCAGTAGTAGAGCACTTTGCCTGGCACACATGAAATCCTGGGTTCACCCCGCAGCACTGAAAAAATAATCAAATATTAATTTCACATTGTTATTTTTATAGAAAAAGCTGAACAGCTACAATTTCATATGGTTCAAACTAATATCACACATGATTCACATGCAGTGTAAGCAATCAGATGATAGTGTAAAATGTATTCTTACTACCAGGGAGTTTTAAAACACCTGGTGTGGGGGCACACATCCATAATCCCACTACTCCAGGAGGCTGAGGCAGGAGGATCACTGCCATAAATTTGAGGCCAGTCTGAACTGCATAGCAAGTTCCATGTCTCAAAAAAAGAAAAAAAGAAAAAGAATTATACCAGTATTTAAATTTTATGAGGCAGCTTGAGGACCTCTGCAGACCCACTCCCGGTGAAACTGGTGAGGATTATTTTTAGAAGCAACTTTTTGAAGTTTCTGGAAATAGGATTGGGTTGAAGCTAAGTGGTAGAGCACATGCTTAGCATGTGGGAGGACCTGACACCAACAATGAATGAATGAATGAATGAATGAAACAAAATAGTGTCCAGAAATAGTCCTAATGGGAAACAGCAAATGAGGAAACATTTCAGAAATTGCTGAAATTTAATACGAACAATGTAGTCTATAATATCTGAACCAAGATCCATTCCACAGGTGGGCATGGTGGTGCAGGCCTACAATCCCAACACTCTGGGCGGCTGAGGCAGGAGAGCTCCAGGCCAGCCTGGGCTACTTGAGGAGTTCAAGGCCATCCTGAACTACATAAGGAGACTCTGTCTCAAAACAAAATAAAACAAAGCAAAAGTTTGACCCCAGCCTAAGCAATTTAGTGAGACTCTCTGCCAAAATAAAAAAATTAAAAAATGAGCTGCGGATGTAGCTCAGCGTGAAGGCCCTGCCTGGGGTCACTCTCCATTCCACCCCTCCAGCTCAATAGCACGGGAGCTCTAGGCCGCCGTAGCCACGGTTTCTCCAGCAGCGTGATTGCGATGCAGCTCGAAGACTGTCTTCCCAGAGGACAGCGGCGTTTCTCAGCCTCCTACCTGCCTGCTGCTGAGGTCACACTTCCACCGAGTGCGGGGGGGGCTGGGGGCCCGCTCCTCACCCCCGTGAATGGGACTTAGGGGCCTCCGGTCCTAATCCTAAATCCTTGCCAGGGGCTCTGCGCTGGGAGACAGGAGACTGTGGCACTGCGGTCTGCCCCACCCCCACGGCCGGGGCTGGTCCGCCAAGAGGTGGGGCAGAGCGCCAGCTACTGCAGTCTCAGCAAGTCGCGAACGGAATTTTCACAATTAACCTTTCAAATGACTCCAAAATTGCTGTGTGTGCAGCAGTTTGTGCCCCAAGGCATTATTCAAACAGAACAATCAGTCAACAGTTAGTGGCGTTTGCCAGCAGGGTGGTGCACGCCTGTGATCCCAGCACTTGGGAGGCTGAGGCAGGAGGACTGACGTAAGTTTGAGGCCAGCCTGTGCTATGCAGTGAGTTCCAGGCCAGCCTGAACTGCATAGCAATACCCTGTCTCAACAACAACAGCAACAAGACAAAACAAACAGTGGAGTTTCACACCTGGGTATGATGGGGAAAGAGATGATCTCCAACAGCCTCACCAAAACCACTCACAACCAGGGTGACGGTGACACAGTCGAGACACCCACACCAGAGACTTCAGCAGTACAAATCTGACTGCAGTAAAGCGAGAAACCCCACTTAATCCAGAGACTCCCCTTTAGGCAGCTTCCCAAAAGAGTTAAAGACATCCTATTATAGTGATCCATGCATAACCATGTTCATAACTACACAACTCTTAATAGCTAAATCTTTGAAGCAGCCCATATACATATATACAAATGTGTGTGTGTGTGTGTGTGTGTGTGTGTGTGTGTGTGTGTATGCATCAATAGATGACTAGGTAAAGAAACTGTGGTATAGCCACACTATGGAGTACTACTCTGCCATAAAGAAGGATAAACTTGAAGCATTTGTAGGAAAATGGATACACCTTGAGACGATAATGCTGAGTGAAATAAATCAGACATACATTTTAAGTATCACATGGTTTCTCCTATGTGAGAAACACCAATTCCAAATAGAGTAAAATAAAAGATAGATAACAGGAAGTAGGCAGATCGGTCTTTCCGGATGGAAAGGGGATGAAGAGAAGGAGGGAGTGTGAGGAAGGGCCAGAAGGGAAGGGGTGGGAAACAGTAAGATGCGCCACACACTCGTACAGACGCCCACGACAAGCGCGAGTACTGTGGATCACAAACGTGTACTAATTTTAAAAAGCAAGCCAGGCATGGTGGCGGACACCTGTAATCTCAGCACTCAGAAAGCTGAGGCAGGGGGATTGCCACAAGTTCCAGGTCAGCCTGGGCAACATAATGAGGTCCAGGCCAGTTTGAGCTACATAGCAAGACCCTGTCTCAAAAAACAAAACAAAACAAAACAAACCAAGCTGGCTTGAGTTTGCCATCCTCCAGTCCCAGACTTCCAGAGCGCTGGGGTTACATTACAGTGTACTCCACCATGGTCCACCTCATTTATTTGATTGACTGGGACAGGGTCTGGCTCTGGAGTTCAGGATGGCCTTGACCTCACTATGTACTCCAGACTGTCCCCAAACCCATAGCCATCCTCCTGCCTTCAGCCTCCCAATTAGCCATTATTTAAAAGTAACAAGTCACAGTTTTTTCTTTCCATGTTTTCCATAAAGAGGAATTTTTTGTGTGTGGAATATACATATGTATTAAATATGAAGCCAGAGAGCACACTACATTATTACATGATCAAATAAAAGTTGTTTTTCAGATTAAGGGTATCATTTACTTACTCCCTGACATTAATAGTCCCTGAAATAAGAGGAGAGGAGTCACTTCTAAGCCATTTACTGAGTCCAACCACATATATTCTTTTCATTTTATCCATCATAACCATTCAAGTGACAGTTTCCTAAATAAACAAATATGAGCATTTTCACCAGCTTGCTGCCAGGAGACACTAATAAAAGACAAGAGCCAGGAGCTGGAGCTGAGGTCACAAACCCAGATGGCTTTGGAGGCTGAGGCAGGATGAGCAGGGCAGAGCAGCTCTGTGTCACAAGGTACGGGTCAGAGCGCAGGTGAGGGCGGTACTCGCTTGGCCTGGATACAGCCCAATTAAAACGTGCTGTATAATGCGCCCAGCTGGCAGAGCAGGATGCGCCTGTTCACTGAGACACTCCTGCTGCCGAGCCATCAGTGACCTTAGTCTGTAGTTGTTCTTGACATAGCGACTGGTGGCTTTTCTTGTAGGAAAGATCGATAAACGTTTATCAGTTCACATCCTGGGAAGTGTGGGCCTTGAAAACTCTTCCAGCTACATAAGATCAGCCAGGCAACTCAGCTACGAAAGGCAGAAAGGAAGATAACAATTTAAAATAAAAAGTACTTTCATGATTTAAATAAGATGCATTGGAAACTTTACTATTAATTTAACATTGATAAATCAAATTGGGGCACCTAAGTACGCATTACGGCGGACTGGTGCCCTCTAAGACAACAGCGTATTGTTTGGTGGTTGTTTGTTTCTGTGGTACTCAAGATCCAACCTAGGGCCTTTTATTTAAGATAAGATCTTGCTAAGTCACTGAATAGCCCTGGCTGGACGCAAACTTATGATTCTCCTGCCTCAGCTTCCCAGAGTGCTAGAGTTATAGGCCTGCAAGGGTCACCACACACAGGTAGTATATTCTTTTTGTATAGTTAGGTAAACTATTTTACTACTGGAATAATTCTGTGCTTTTTCTGGTTTTTTTTTTTTTTAATGTCTTTTTGAGACCAGGTTTTGCTATGCAGTTCAGCTGGCCTCAAACTCACAGCAATTCTCCTGCCTCAGTCTCCCAAGTGCTGGGATTACAAGCATGTACCACCACGCTCAGCCTAATTCTGTACTTTAAAAGGTGCATTTAACTCAAAGATGATCCATATACTTAATCTATAAATTTTTAAATTTTTCCTGAAAGAAAATGGTTAATCAAGAAAACTCTATTAATACATTGTAGATTTAAAATGGAGACCACACTCTGATGCTTTTTAGGTCCAGCTATTCGACTGAGGGGAATACTTCTAGGATAGGTGTACTTCCCTAGAGCTTCCCTGAACACCCCCTACCCCATGACTGGACTGAACCCCAGGGCATTTTAATTATTATTCAGGGAAACAAAATTACCTAAAAATTATGAATTACAGTAAGTAGTTAGGATTAGCTGGATTCGCTGGCATTATCATCAAATATTTTCTATTTGCAACTAAAGTATATGGTTATTTCCAACAGTTCCACTCTCAGGTATATACTCAGGAATACGGATGTTGTGTCCACACACAAACTCATAGGTAATTGTTCATAACATTTGTCCGTAATAGCTGTCGTGGCTGTATCTAGACGTCCCCTAAAGGTCTCACGCACTCAGGTGGGGATCTGGGGAGGTGACTGATCAAGGCACATGACACTGGGTTGGATTGATTCTGGGCATGGGTGATGGATTTACTGAAGATAGAAGACTGGCTCTGGGTGTGGACAGCACCCAGATTCACAGCCTGGATGGAATGAAAAGGGAAAGCAGAAAGCAGTCCTGCCTCTTCCTGCGGGCCGCAGCATGCAGTTTCTCCGCTGCCAGCCGTCCTGCTGCTCTCTGCCTTGGAGCCAGCTCTGGCCCGAACCTGCCAGAAACTGTGAGCTACAATAACCCTTTTCTCCTTTCACCTGTTGGTGTCAGGTATTTTGTCTCAGAATGAGAATATAACCAAGGCAATAGGCAATAAATGGAAATAATTCAAATGCTGCAAAACAAAAAACCCCACAGAGAGCAGATAGTACCTAAAATGCGGCCTATCCATATAATGGAATCTTATTTACTATACAAAGGAAAAAAGCACTGGTACATGAAAGCAACATAAGCGACTCTTGAAAACACCGTGTGATGTGAGAAAGACAAAACAGCGTGGGCCACCCGTTAGAAGCAGGTCCACCAGATAAACGGCAGGCTGGTGCTGTCAGGGGCTGCGAGGAGGGAAGAATGGGGGGACTGCTCATGCACGTAGGCTTTCTTTTTGGGGTGGTAAGAACATTCTGGGATTAATGGTGGTGATGGCACAGCCCTGTGAACACACAACCACAGAGTTGTATGCTTTATAAGGGCAAGCTAAGGGCCAGGAGGTGCAGCTCAATGGTAAAGTACATGCTTAGTGCGTGAGAGCCGGGGCTCAATCCTCAGCACAAGACAGAGAAAATGGGGAGAGAGAGATGGAGAGGGGGAGAGAGAGGAAAGAAGGAAGGAAGGAGGAGGGAGAAGGGGAAAAATTTGACATGTGAATTCTATCCCAATAAAGCTCTAAGGTATAAGCCTATATTATAATTTATATTGAGTTTCTAAAAGATAGCATACTCTCCTAAACAGTGTAAGGACCTAGCATAAGTGTATGCGTGTCTGTGCATAAAATTCTAGAAATTGTTTTTTTAACCAAAGATTTTTGAAAATGTAATTCTCCATAGTTATAAAAGAGAAGACAAGATAAAATTTCTTTAAACGTAAATATATTTAAAAAATCAAAACACCTAAATGCAATCTATACATATGAAAAAGTGAAATATCTATATGCGTAACAAGTAGTCGCAACGTTACCCATGAGCAGCAGTTAGTGTTCACTTTCCCCGTATTTTGGCTTAACACCATAATGGTAGTTTATTCTTTTTAGGGAAATTATATAAGGTTACATATAGCATATTATAAGCAAGTTATAGAAGAATGTATAATTGCAAAATTTCAAATAACAATATTTTCTCTAAAAACACATTGCTAAAACAAATTAGTTTAAACTAGAGGACAACAAAATAAGCTTATAACTTATTAACTTCAAGATATATAATCAACTTGCATAAAATTACATACACTATTTTAAAAAGTCTATTTCTAGAATTATCAGTAATTCAGGCAATTGGGATTTCCACAGGAGATAAACTCCCATTCACTTACTTTTTACAAAGGAAAAGTCTACATTAAGAACATGACAACTATGTTAAGAATGTGAAAGCATACTTTAAAAACCAAGGGGTGTAAAATGTTTGTCCTAGGTATATCATAGAATGTTATTCTTTCGTTTGCCTTATGAAACTTCTTGTTCTTTGTATTTAATAAAATGCTTTTAAAAACTCAAATGGTGAAATATGTTCTTCAGCTTATTCTTTTATTGGTACAGTTCTGTAACAGCACTTCCAGTGATCTAACCTAATAATCACATTTCCAAATGGCTTTGGCTTTTACTCTCTTCTAGAAGTGCACAAGACATGGATAGTTTAGTTGGGAACTGTGCATTTCCATTGTAAACAGGAACCCACTGCACTGAAGAGAAACAAAGTACTTAGACTGTCCACTACTTCATCCAAAAACTATCTACTGACACCACAAAACCAACTTTAACACACAAGCAAATTACTAAAAATTTCTGACTTGGGAGAAAATGAAATAAAACATAGTGAGTGGTTTTTCTCTTCATCTCTAACTATAAAAATCCCTTTTGCCTATTTATTTGACCCGTCTCTATTCATGCAATTTAATGGATCCTCAAAAGAATGTACACGTCTTTATACAGAATTCACATCTGCATCAGTAAACTGCCAGTCCTTTTATATTTTCAGTGCTTTATCAAAATATGCATAACAAAGTTCTTCATTCTAGGAGGCAGGAAGATGTTTCCTAAGAACTTCTTTGGACGATGAAGATAGAGTATCTGGGAAGAGTACATCAAATTCTATTAGAAGGTCACCACGCTGGTCAGGGTTTTTTGGAAATGGCAGCCCATATCCAATAATTCTCCTCCTCATCCCGGGCTTCACAATGTCGTTTACTGACATAGGTATGTTTCTTCCCTCCATGGTTGGCACATTGACTGAGCAGCCACACAATGCCTGCAACGGACCAAATAAAATTAACAAATGCCAAGATTTAAAAATCTAAGTAAAAATATTACCAGTTAATGAAGAATAAATGCCATTAAGGTAAAATTTTAACCCCCAAAGAACAGTAACACTTATGACATTGTTTTCCATTAGAAAAACTCTTCACACATACACAATCAGAGACATTACAAAGGACAAGAAGGAGAGGAAACGGGAAAGGGAAGAGAAGTAAAAGGTGCCTTCCACAGGCCCTAGAATGAGACAGGTAATGTGGAGCTGCTATGGTAATATTCAAAATGCAGGAACTGGAATGGGAGAAAATAAGAGAAACTCAGAACTGGAAAGAACAGATGGAAGCGCTGTGGTTAACGAGTGTTTACGGAGTGTAAACGCGCTGCACGCGTCCTGTGGAACCACAGAAGGTCCGCTTCAAGGAATGCTCACAGAAACGCACGAGTATACCCGCAGCACAGCGCAGCGCAGCTACAGAGGTGTGGCAGGTCTTTCGCGAGGGAAGGACACCCCACACTGGCCCCTCAGCCTCTGGGAGCACAGGGCGTGTGAGCCAAGCCTTACAGCTGTAGCAGGTACCAGGGCAAATGGAAGAACAACAGTCCCATAGATCAGAGTTCACACAATGACAGAACTGTACAAGGTAATATAGAGCAAACTCAGGGAAAGAAAGCACACTTTCATGTAGAAGTCAGATTTAAAATTGCTTTTAATTTTAAGCTGAAGTTTGGCCTTTATGGTAGAGGCCATACAACCCATTCATAAATTTTAAGCAGTGAATTCACATGGTCACATTTTATGAGTTACAGTCCAATACGAAATAATCCAAATAAGAACTCAATATTATTGTGTTCTTAACATTACCGTAAATTTGCATTTTAACATTATCTCAATGCTCTTTGTAATATCACTACTCCAAATTAATAATTTGAGTAAATTTTATAAATGATCTAAACTGATGAGACTACCATCTCACAGACCACAATTGCAAAACAGTAGAATGTAATTCAGTTTGCATTTAAAATTGACATTTGAATGGATAACGTAAGTAACTAAACGCAGAAAACATAACTGTTATCACCTCGGTTCACAGACTTGGCTCTCTACATGATTCTGGTCACAAACCCAGCTAGATGAGGACCGAATCAAATTCGCTGGTTAAGCTCAGTGTTGACCTTGGAATCTGATTCGCTTCTCACCCAGTTCAGTGTACGACCAGAATCCTGGGGAGAATTGAGTTTGTGAACCGAGGCAGCACGCACCTCTACAGAGCAGTTACGCTACGTGGCGGGCCCTGCGTAGTGTTAGATATAATTCAGATAATCCCTTGAGTCACTCAGCTGCAGAAGTCTGTTTGCCCAGAAGCATAAATTTAAAAAAAGAAAAAATAGTAAAGCGAATGATTTGGAGGTCTTAGGGCTGAAATGATCTCAACCTACTCTCAAACTTTGAACTGTTTAAAAAAGAAAAAACCATAAACTCTTGTAACTTACCTCCCGTAAACTAATTTTAGCAGTATAAATTATATTTGATCCGTCTCTTTTGAACTTTGGGTGATCCTTGTCTTTAATAATGAAAACAATGTCTGCTGGGATACTGTTTGGTGTTTCATCTCCTTCCCTTGGAAAAGTAATTTTGGTGCCTTCTTTCCACCCCTTCTTAATCTCAATGGTGAGGATTTTGTCCTCAGATCGGTAACTCCTTCCATCAGGGTTCAATCTTTTCCGAGAAATTTTCATCCGTTTGGTGCAGCCACTATATATTTCTTCCAGTGAGACTCGAAGTTCGTGAATAACTGGAGGGTCTTGTTTAAGACGGGACGACCCCACAGGATTCCTGTCTCTCGGATAGCCATTCATGCTGAATCCAAAGGCACTGAAAGGATCTCCATCTATTTCCATCTCTTCAGAATCTCTGCCACCTCCCATCCGTCTTCCAAAGAAAATTTCAAAGGGGTTGGAACCTCCAAAAAATGCTGCGAATGTGGCATGCGGATCCCCATGAAAGGTGTACCGGAAGGTACCTCCTTGTCCATCAGTGCCTCCTGCTCCTCCTTTCAACCCTAAGTGAAGAAATAAGCATGATTAGAAAACAGCTTGCAACTTGCTGATAGTTAAGACTTTCAAAACTATTGTAGGGCCGGGGATTTAACTCAGTGGCACAACCACCTGCCTGGCAAGCACAAGGTCCTGAGTTTGATTCCCCCCAAAAAAACCTGTATTGCAGAGCCAGGCAAGGTAGCACACGCCTGTAATCCCAGTACTCAGGAGGCTGAGGCAGAAGGATTTCTTTGAGTTCAAGGACAGTCTGGGCTACACAGTAAGTTCTAAGTTGGCCTGGACTACATAGTGAGATCCCGGCTCAAAAAACAAAAGAAAACAACCCTATAGCTAATAAACAGTGGCCTATTTAGGTTAAAATTTAGTAATGATCAGAAATGTCATAACTAAATACAGAACAGCTGTGTCTCATTTCTCTGTGCACTTGCACTCCACTATTTTGGGGGGGGGGTAGGGGGCAGAAGGCTAGGGGCAGGGGTGGATGCTGGGAATCAAAGTCAGGACCTCATGCTTGCCAGGCAGGCACTGCACCACTGAGCTAAATCCCCAGCCCCCTACACTCCACTCTTGAGCACATCCTAAAATCTCTGCCTAATAAAATCTCTGCCTTCCTAGGTGTGTAAACAATACAATAAAATAAAAACAGAACTTCTGACAACTCCATCAAGTTGAATTTTTAGTTTTCAAATTCTTCTGCTAAATCTTAAGCTTTAGTAACTTATTCCTGGGCTGAAGATGGAGCTCAGTGGTTGACTGCTTGAATAATATATGCCTGAGTTTGATTCTCAGCATAAAACATACACATATAACAATAATAATAATAATAGTTATTACTATTCTTAAATCTTTGTTTCACAGTAAAAAAAAAAAAAGATAAAATCAAGACTCTCTTATCTCACAAACTGCTGGTCTGATAGTACTAAAGAATACAAATTTAAATTTTTAAAGTATGCCAGGTAAAGCTGGGGCATAGTGGTACAGGCCTGTAATCCCACCACTCAGGAGGCTGAGGCAGGCATTTGAGATCAGCTTGGGTTAGACTTAAAATCCAGCTTGAACTGCATGTATATGGCAAGATCCTACCTCAAAATCAAAACTAACAAACAAAAACAAGGATGCCAGGTGAGAAACAAGAACAAAAGGTAGGTGAAAGGCCTTCAGTAACCAACACAAAATGCAGACTCCAAATCTTTAAGTATCATTATAACCCGTAAGTCTTCAAATACCAATAAATCTTTAAGTGCCATTATAGTAAGTACAACCAATACTAGGTAATACGTATTCATACTAAATAATTTTATTTCAGGCCATCTTTTACTATTTAATAATTAAAGGGAAACTGAGCAGAGGGGCTGGAAGTTAGAGGCCAGCTTAGCAACTTCGCAAGCCCTGTTATCAGAATAAAAATAGACAATGGGCTGGGGCACAGCCTAGCAGCACAGCACTTGTCCAGCACGTGTGAGGCCTTGGGTTTATGCCCCAGTTTGGAAAAAAATATTAAAATAGAACTCTTCCCATGGCAGAAGGTGAACAAATCATAATAAGGCACCCGAAGAAATGCTTTCTAGACATGACTGTTATTCCCACTCAAGATACCTACGCTGTCATCATGAAAACAAGACCAAAACCAACAGCTGTGAATCCTCTGGCTACGTAGGTCTTTGGAAAGGTTATTTCTGTCTATCGTGGACAATCCACTTCGGACAGCCCTTTGTTCAAAGGCTCAACTAAGTAATATGTAAGTCACAAATAATCTCTATCATCTATTTATCTATCTGAAATAGCATTTCCACTATATGTTGAAGGAAGAGTCTACTAAAACCCACACCAGAACAGCGGAGTAACCTTTGAAAGGATCAGTCCTGAGAGGAAGGAGTTCTGTCCTCACACTCAGCAGGTTTCAGAGTGAGCTGCTGGGAATCCCTAACGAGGGAAACAAGGAAGGTAACAGAGACTCGAAAACTGAAAGATGTAAGGTTTAAGCTGGGCAACTCTCTTATGCCAGTGTACACTCTTTTATACGGGGAACAACTTGCGGGCAGGAAATGTTTTATTTCCTGCAGTGCTCATGCGCACAGGGCTAAAAACGACAGGCACCGGTGATTACTCAGTGAAGAGAATCAACTAATTCTTAAAGTCCGAAATCAAAACTAAAAAGACGAATCTTTTTTTTTTGTACTGGGAATCAAACTGAGGACCTTGTGCTTGCCAGGCAGGCACTTGTGCCACTAAGCTATGTCCTCAGCCTGAAAGAGCGATCTTTAAGTATCAGTACAGAGAAGGCAGAACAAAAGCAACGCAAAATATAATCACGTATGCGCACAAATAGCTTGAGTAATTTAAAGTTCCCCTGGAAATCCTCCTCCTGCTTTCAGAGGCTCACCTGTGCTCATTTCCTGATATTGGCTTCTCCCGTGAGAAGATGTGCTGTGTTCTACGTCATCTAACAAAGGCTCAACCGACATCTAAACTTTTACCTTCCTCCATTAATAAAAATCTGAAGAGACCATGCGAAACCTAATAGTTGGAAAATCCTCAAAACATACATTGAATGATGTACCTCAATACAATTAGAGAAATTCTTTGTAGAAACTGAATGCCAAGTATAAGCAAGATAACAACTTTTAACATGCAGCTCATCTAAATGTCCCTTTTATGTTAGTAGGGCAAGTAGAGCTCCAAATGTTAAAAAGCTAATGAGAGAATTTTTAATGATAGAATACATATATAACTCAATCATTCCAGTCATTTTATACTTTATCCCACAGATCTCCTAGTATAGAACAATTTATCCGAGTTAAGTGAACTGGAAGACAAGAGAGACAGAAAAGGACAGGAAGAACAGAAATGCAAAAGGGGCTTGGGGTGTAGCCTAGCGTGCATAAGGCCCTGGGTTCCAACCCCAGCACCACAAAAAGGAATTAAATAAGCAAATAAAAGAGGGAGAGACAGATAAAATCAGAGTGAATTAGCTCGCACAATCTAATTCACTACAAGGTTTTTAAAAAATGCTTTGGATTCATAATGGCCTCATGAAAAGAAAGAACATTTAAGTTATTACATCATGAGTTTGGCTTTTCCCTAAAACTTCCTCCTTCTGCCAAAAATGGTAGCACATTCAGGATTACAGAGTCTGTGATAAGATTCACACAGTCTGAAGTGACTTCATATTTATCAAAGCTGACAAAAAGCTGCCAACACAGCTTTGAAGTTTTCCTAGACATGAAACAGTCAAATGTGCAGCTTTAAGAATGAAGGCACACTAATGACTGAGAAAATGCCGTCCGGACTCACGCCATGATTATACTGTGAATAGCCTGCATCTCCCAGCACTTGTTTGTAACCAGCCTGTCTCAGCAACTATAGCTCTTCAGCATGGACTGCTGTTACTTAAAAACTGATCAAGCAACCAAGCAACCTACAATCCAGGAGCCAGTGTGTTTGCAGTAGTATCTATAACAAACTTAAAAACTGATCAAGCAACTAACCAATCTACAATCCAGAAGCCAGCGTGTTTGCAGTACTATCTATAACAATGACTTTCGTGCTACTAATGGGACTAAAAGTTAGAAACGCTGGAAAGTTAGGGATTCAAAGAATGGAGTACTTCAGTAAGCTACTTTCAGAGGATCTAATATGCACAAAGTGCATGTTATAGCAAGACAAAGTACAGAATAACTAACCCTTCAGTTTTATCCACAAAACCCAAGTGACTTATGTATTTCTAGAACTCATGCTAGAGATCCAGTTGATTAAATGTGTAAGTTAAAGAACAGAAACAGCAAACTAGTACAATGACCAATACACTAAATATAATTTTGGTCATAATCTTTCAGTATTTGGAGAAAATACCGAGTAATCTATAAGCAATAAATATAAAGAAGATATAAAGAAAAACAAGTTATAGAACTAGAATAAATAAGAGTTATTTTTTTCCCTTAATCTTGTAATACAAACTTCTTTTCACATCTACTGAAACATTCAGAACTAAGTCTAAAACTTTAGGGAGAAAGTGGGTCAAAATCCAGTATTAAATTTCTGTAGTTCTGTGGGGGGTTTTTTACTTAAAAAGATTCAGCTATGTAGAAAACTTTTCTTTTCTTTCTTGTTTGATTTGAGACAGGGTCTCAGTATGTAGCCCCAGGCTGGCCTTGAACTTGCAGATTCTCGAGTGCTGGGATAACGTACCACCACACCTGGCAAAATTTATTAAAAAAAAACAATTACATACCAGAAAACTAACCTTTCATAGATATATAATTCAAGTGCAGTAAATTTATAGTTATGCAATCATCCCCACAGTGCATTCACGGACCACTTCTATCATTCCCCTAATCCCGCCTCCAGTGCTAGGCGAGCGGGACTTGCTCTCTCTCTCTATAAATTTGGTGTCCTCATACCTTTCGTGGATCTGGAATCACAGCATATCAAGTCACCTCTGTCTGGCTCCCTTCATCCAGCCTGCCTTTCAAGCTCCACCCATGCTGTGTGGCTCAATGAGTCAGTCCTTTTAATTGCTAAATGGCACCTACTGCTGCTGGTGAGTTTTGCTTATCCACTCACCAACCGAGAGCACTTAGGGCTGTTTTCTCTTTGGTCAGGCCCTTGTTTTGGCCGGGACTGTTCGCAACTCGGAGCCTTTACGAATAATGCCGCTGGTAACACGGAGGCACATGTCTTTTCACATGGGCCTGCCCTTGCATTTCTCCGGGTCCTAGAATTGGAGCTACTGGGTCAGAGAGTTTAAAACTACCTGTCTATTTATGGCACTAGGAATTGAACTTAAGAGTCTTCTCATTGAGCTATATCCCTAGTGCTTTTATTTTTCATGCTGAGACAGATTCTTACTAAGCTGCTGAGTTGTCCATGCTGGGCTCAAACTTGTGATCCTCCTGCCTCAGCCTCCCAGAATTAAGATTACAAGTGTGCACCACCATGCCTGGTTTAACATCTCTATTTTTATTCAATTAAAAAAAATCTTAAATTGCAGATACTAGCAATTTTCAGAGCATGAGTAAACTGCATGCTCTGAAAGTAGTTCCCTTAATTCCTAAATACATAAATTTAGCACCAGCTCATACACTTCCCAATTCATAGCTCCTTATTCCCACTGCCCCAGCTCCAGGTCTGCAGTAACTGAAAAGAAAAAGTATGACAGGTAAATTCAGTATCTTCACTGTCCTAAAATTCAGTGTTTTGTTCCCATTGGAGAAACCTATAGAACTGGTCCTGCAGAGAAAGACAGTGCATCGAAAAACAAAGAGGAAAAGCCTTCCCTCACAATGTACTGAAGGTCTTTTCCTTTCCTTTTTTGGGAGAAACTGAGGCTTGAATCCAGGACCTTGTGCATGCTGGACAAGTGCTCCACCACTGAGCGACAACCCCACCCCTAAAGAGGATTTTAATGAGCTGAGCATGGTGGTATGTACCTGTAATCCCAGCAATTTAGGAGGGTGAGGCAGGGGAATCTCAAGTTTGAGTGCTGCCTAGATAACCTATCCAGACCCTACCTGAAAATAAACAAGAGAGGCTGGGATGAGGCAAAGCACCCCAGGGCTCCATCTCCAGTACTGCAAATAATAACAGAGCGGCAGGAGACGGGAAGAGAACGAGGCTGCACGACACACATGCACTGACTCCTCATGAGGAGCGGGATCATGCCACGCTCCAAACGTGGAGTAGAAAAACAGAGTAACAGTGAAACCAAGAGAAATGTATCGTGCGGTAACTTGAGAACTGTGAAGACAAATACCCTTAATAAAACTGAATCCTATAACTTAGCCACAGGTAAACTTGGGCAGTCAATGGGCTATGGCCAAACACCTTAAAGCCATGGATATCTGCTTTCTTAAGGGAATTTACAGAGCAACTCTGGATTTCTTTACACAATCACACAAAAAAAATCCACAATAACAACAAAAACCCTCACCTCATTTAAAAAACAGCAGTACCTCAGCACTGCATGGTTTTAGAGATGGACCAAACCATGGCGCTTTGAGCAGTCTGGCCCCGGGAACAGGCAGACTCAAACCACCAACTATTTGCTCCATCAGTGTTTACTCTGAGAGAATTGCACACTGCAGATCCTCACCACACCAACATTAGCAGCATGATTTCCCATTTTTGTAAATAAAGGAAAGGGCTAACAAAAAAGTTTTCATATCCGTAGTGACTAAAGGTATTTTGAGAGAAGTTAATAATCAAATACCTTAGATCTGATGTTAAAATGTGAAAATCCCAGAACCTACAGGAATGAAAGGGTTTGGCTGTTGTTCTTGCTAATCAGCAATGTGAAGTCTTACTTCCCAGCGGTACTGATACAGAGCTGATGGACACTCTTACTTAGAATCCAGAGTGATAAAGGGAGGATCTTAAATCATCCCCACTGACTGTGTTCACTAATGTCTGATTTTACAATGCAAGAAACAGAAGTATGTCAGGGAGACAGAAGGGAAGTCGCCCTGCTTTCCACTACACCTAGATAGTAAATTTTTGAAAGAAATACTTACCTCACAGAAAACCAGTGACTGCTCTAACAAGGGGCCATTTTAGGTCAAAACTGTATTTCTGAGACCTCATTTTCTTGGCACACAATTACTGTTTACAATTAAACTAAAAACTTGTTCTGGTATTTTATGACATCAGGAAAATTCTTTCCTCTCTAGGCAGAATGCCAAAAACAACTAGAAGCTAAATGCCTGCGCCTTCTGCTTCTAAGGCAGACGACTCTGTCCTGTTCGGTCTAAACCAGCCTGGCTTTAAGAGAGAAAAGCAAAAAACTTCTTTTTGCTTTTGGGAATGAAGTATCAACCACCCAGAATTTGAACTGCCAATCTTAAGACCCTAAACCACAGAAGGCTCTCTATTCTGGCAGAAAATTCTTCAGAAAACAGGTTGCATAAGACTTTTGACATAATTCACTAATGGGCATGGGAATTCAGTTTCTTTAAAAATACACGACGTTAGCGTCATCAGCCTGACGGTGTAATATGTATACTAGGAAACGCTAAATCCCCCGTAAAAGGCAAAGAAGGTCTTTCATGTACAGCTATGTAATTCTCATTCATCTAATCAGGAATGCAATTTTGTTTTCTTCTGTATTTATGACATCTCCGGGAATCTAACGATAACCAGAAGGCTGTGAAAGCAAGCCGAAGCACATAAATAAAGGCAGCAAGGGAGGGTCAGCGCGACAGGCACAGACTTACCTTCTTCCCCAAACTGATCATAGATTTCTCTCTTTTTAGGGTCACTCAATACTTCATAAGCTTCTGCGACCTCTTTAAATCTTTCCTCTGCCTGAGGAGATTTGTTCTTGTCCGGATGAAATTTGAGGGCTTGTTTGCGGTAAGCCTTTTTAATATCTTCCTCTGAGGCTCCTTTTTCAATTCCCAAAATGCCATAATAGTCTTTCCCCATCTCGAATGCCTTGAAACGAACTTAGCTCTCCCTTTGTAAAAGAAAACAGCGGCCCTAGTCTTAGCGATACAATGATTCTAAGCACAAGAAACCAAGCTGGGTATTTTAAAAGTTAAAGCAAGCCGGCAATTCAACGGGCTGTCTTACGGCAGCAAGCAGACAGCGCCTCCGTATTTACTGTAATTCCTTCCGCAGCAGCAGCTCACTTACAGATAAATACACGCTCCACCGGCGCCGGCCTCCCGGACCCTCCCCTTCCACTACGCGTCTCCGCACTTTCTAGAACAGCAAATGCTCAGGACGTCACTTTCCCAGCTGCCTCCAGTCAAAGTAGAGCTGTGTGTTCCCCTCCTCCGCGATTAACTATTCACTTTCCTTCTGGCTGCGTCTGCCGTTTTTACAGCCTACTTAAGAGGCCAAGTGAATTTAACAAACCCGTATTTCACCACAGAATGTAAAAATAATAATAATAATAATGTCATAACTACATTTTTATTTACCCCATTCTCGTTGGAAAAGCAACAAAAATAATCATTAAGCAGCCTATGTCAGAATAAGTTACCAAGCTATTATGTAAGTCAGACTGCCTTAAACTTATTTTAGGTGTTTTAACTTCAAATTATTCAATTGTAAACACTATAGATTAATTTTTCAAAGGTATCATTTTCAAAATTCCTGGAGTCTGTTAATCAGACATTTGAGGAAGTCAGTACCCTAATTTCACACTGTAAAAAGGCTATCATAACATTTAAAAGTATCATTTAAAAATACCTAGATATTTTAAAGTTTTTTGTAGTATACACGATAAAATGGTTCCAGCAAACTAATACATATTTGTAAAAACTTAATACCTGAATATAGTGACTTTGGATGAAACAGAATAAGACCTTGCCCTCCTAAACCCCAGCTCCCAGGGTCACTAAAGAACTTTTGTATTGTTGAAAAATTAGCAAACTGTATCAGGTGCAGGTAATACACACTGGTGTTCCTTGTAAGCACTTAACTGGATCAACTAAAACTCTGCATATGCCCCTTAAAAATATTTTTTCTTTTAAAATACACTTCCTTCCTTGCCTCTCTGAGAAAGGGAGAGGGAGGGACAAACAGATTTTGGCAAACAGAAAAAAGAAAAGCCTCTCTGTGATACCATTTAAAGTAACCTCTGTTAAATGTTAAGTGTAATTTCCCTCTAATCCTTTTTTCCTAGAAATATTTATCGTTATTTGCTGTAGTGTTGTATTTTTGATTAACAAAGTTTATTTTATTTTTGAGACAAGTTCTAGTTCTGTCATCCAGGCTTGTTCTCGCAGCCATCCCCCTGCCTCAGCCTCCCATGCTGGGATTACAGGCCTGTGCCACGACACCAAGCCTTTATTAACAAGTTTAAATCACAGCACGTATAATTATATACCTACCAATGCCTGCTTTTATCTTAACATTTTGAATATTTATGACACACATTTTTGATGTGTGTAATTCATCTTTTATCCCCTCTGCAGCTTTCTTATCTTTTTAAAATGGGTCCCATTTCTGGATTTTTTATTTTGGGACTGATGATAAAATCAGGGCCTCATACGCCCTGGGCAGACACTCTCCCACTGAACTCTGCCCCAGCCCTCAGCCCTCACACACTGGAGGAAAGACAGAGTAGTAAAACAAATCGAAAGAACTATTCATGGTCTACACTGTGCTTAAATACCTGAAGTGTTTGTAAACTTGAAAACAACTTTTATGAGAAGAAAATGGACGTGTGTGTTTAGAATATAAAGAAAAGGCGATGACCATGTGTTAACCTGTAAGACATCAGTGATGATGATTCAGCATTTCCTCCTGAATGGCTCATCTTCGCGTATTTTAACAGCTATGACTTTCTAGTTCTCAAAACCCTCTACATTGAAAACACCTTGTATTAGAAATTTCTAATATTTATTTACCCTATTTTAGATCAGGGGCTAGTTCATATGCTTTTCAGTCTTAGCTAGGAATATTCAATGTCAAAAGATCCTTTTCATATCCAAAAAACTTGGAGAAAAATGTTAATTCTGACAATCACCAGAGGCCTTCTACTTTTACTAGTTGGAATTCAGTTCAAGGATCAGTATCTGAAGTAAAGACAGTAAAAAATCATCAAATATACAGTTAACTTTCAAGGCAGTTCTTTAAATATTCAATATCAAAGGATTACTGACAATGGTATATATAAAAAAGCTGAAATTCTGGTTGGTAATGGTAAGAGAGGAAATACTCACCTGATTCAATCATTTTCAGAGAACTAGATACATTATCAGGACATGACATATCCAATTATTTAGAACTCAAAAGACTAGGTCATTCCCATTTGTGAGAAATGAATTATATACTATATTCAAGTGGAAAGAAATCTGGCTCACTGGACATAAAGAAGGGTGAAAAGTTATTTTCACATTTGTTAGAATGTCACACACACACACACACAGAACAATCATAGCAGTAAAGCTGAAACGCAAGGATTCTTCATCTCAACTGGGACATTTCAAGTCAACAGGCAGATATAATCTTGACAAGACTATTAAATAATGAAAGTCTGGGTTAGCTTTGCTAAGAATGAGTGGATACTTACACACTTACAGCTTTGTAAATAATTCCTTCAAACTGTGACAAGTTATTAAAAGCCATTAAACATGATTTTAGAAGTTCTACACACACACCTGGAAATATATCCTAAGAAAATAATTCAAAGACAAAAATGATTATATACACAAATGAAATCAGACACAAATTATTAAACATACAAATACACTAATTACAATAGACTAGGGTCATGGATCAATATGATTAAATGGTACAGCGGAGACTTCTACACTTGCATTGTTTCAGACTGAACTGTCTCTTGCTATGTTGAAAATCCATTACATAATCTCCTTATATTAAATTTTGGTCTTCCAAGTTCGTATGATGTGATGGGGGATCTTTTGCGGGGAGCGGTTCTCACCCATGCAGATAATCGTGACGAACACAGAAGTGTGTGACGGGAACCTTAGTGGGAGTTTTTAGCGAAAACAGGATGGAGAAGAGCTATGATCAAATGTCATTTAATAAATTTTTTAAAGGTTAAAAAAAGTTAAAGGCTAAAAAAAACCTACATAGTAATAGTTTACTTGGAATACTGTTTAGGTATCATGAACAGTAAATCCCTTTCTTTTATTAATTCATTCATTCAAGTCAGGGTCTGCACTGGCTGTTTCCCAGGCTGGGCACAAGCGACCCTCCCACCGCAGCCTCCCAGCAGCAGGGACTGTAAGGTGGATGCCACCGCTCTCAACTACATACCCCTACCAACACGACAGTGCAGGTATGTGCATGTGTAGCGGGGACCCTGCGGAGAGCATAAACCAAGGAGGGTTAGTAATGGACATGTTTCTTTACATTAAAATGAAAGGCCACTATAGGATTTTTTAACAAGATATGAAATTAGTGTTTGCATCCTAAAATTTTTATTTTACTAAGTAAAGCAGTGGTGAAATTACCCACAACCCTTATCTCTTTATTAAAAGAAAATTACAGAGTCAGATCCTCTCTCCCCTAAATATTTACAATTTACAAGGTCAAATTCTCACCTAGGATGAGGATATTAATCTTTAGTTGATGGCAAAATACAATAATTTTAAAGAAATGATTATAGTGTTTTCGATCACATCAGAAAACTTAAATGTTTATTATTTTATTTACCAAAGTTAATAGCAACAAAGTTTTGTGCATAATAATATATTGGAGAAAATGTATCATTCTATTCTAGTGAGATATACATCAGATTTAAGTAAAAATTCTAATGACATTTACCTTGTTTTCAACACTTTAATCAAACTTGCTTATTTGGACTCTTTTCTATAGTCACAGTGTAAATAGGAGAGTATGTTTAGATAGTGAGAATGAATGACAGTATTTATCACAGAAAACCTGAGTAGTCCTTCAACTTGTGCCATCTTCATTGTCTACATTGTTTATAATAAAAAAAGTTCACGAATCACTCCTCAGCTCATTATAAATTAGCGCAGCAGCAGAGAGGATGGATGTGCCCTAGAGTCTCAGAAGCAACTACCACTAAAATTGAGGGCGCTTAAATGCTTGAGAACTTCTGATACTGTACTAATGCATGTGGTGAAAACCTTTCAGCTGCTGTTTGACTAAGTGGGTCATATTTAGTCCTGAAATATCTAATATTAGAAAATTATGACTTCCATTCCCCAACACTTCCTATCCAAGAATATATAAATAAGCTGAGGGATTTTGTACCCTGTTCATAATGCTTTAAATAGTTGAATATATAACCTCAAATACATGTCCAGTAGTTATAAATATTTCCCAACCTGGCACCAGGAAATATAGAGTGTGCAGGGGTTAACAGCACAGATTTTGGAGCCCGATTCTGGTTGGAACTCTGGCAACACTGCTTACTAGTTGTGTGGCTTGGGATTTAACCTCCCAGTGGCTCGGTTTCCTTATCCGTCAAGATGAATACCAACTTTGCAGGGTTACTGTAGGGATTAAATGAGATAAATATGTGATACATTCAACTGTGATGGACATGTATGGAAGTATTAGCTACTTTTGTAACAATCTTACAATGAAATAATCTTGCTTCTACAAAGTATCACTATACCATATAAGAAGCTTTTTGTTTATAATCACACACACAAACAGGCACACAAAGCTGTCCAAGCAAGCAGCACTTTTCAAATGTGCCACTCAGTAGCTGCTAGTTACTGATCTTGATTCTATTGTTTAAATCGTAAAAAAAGGTTTAAAACATTAATACTTCACATGGGTAGCATTCACTGTAGTTCAAAACTAATGTTTATTTTAATATACGTGGGTTTTTTGAGACAGGGTCTCACTATGTAGTTCAGGCTGGCCTTGAACTATGTAGCCCAGACTAGCCTCAAACTTGTGATCCTTCTGCCCCTCCTCAGCCTCCCAAGTGCCGAGATTGCAGGCATGCACCACCAAGCCCAGCTTGTATTCTTTATTTCTGAGACAAGTCTGGCTGTGCTGCACAGGCTGTTCTCAAACTCCTGGCCTCATCTCACCCTATTTAGGAGGGACCACAAGCATGGGCCATGGTGCCCAGCTAATACTTCCAAGTCTTTATCTTTGATTCCAGAGTGAGATGGTTCCAGCCTTGATCTCTGTTAATGCTTCACATGGTTCAGTCACACTGAGTTACTCGATAGCTCCCTAGAGGAAACTTACCTATTATCAAGTCTTTACTACCTGTTGAAGAACCACCACAGAGAAGCTACAAATGTCTGAAGAAGAAACAACTAAAGACCTAATCCTAGCTCTGCCAATTAATAGGTGAAAAACTTAGGAAAGACAATTTTTCTGAGTTCCTAACTCATAAAAGTTACTAGAATAGGATGAGGTAATGCATACGAAAGCACTAAAATTCGTATTAAGACAGAGATATATAAATTACTTTCATTATTTTGAACAGTGGAAACCATTTTGCTACTCCTTGGAGGTCTACTGACTCAGGAAGTTTTATCAGGCAGAAAGCAACACCAGATTCATCCTTGAAAGACGACACTCTCAAAGACCTCATCCCCTTTTCAGAGCTCTACCTCTCAATCTCAAACTCTTCTCAGCGTTAAAAAAAAAAAAACTGTTCTAAATTCTCCTAACATATTTATAATCTATAAAACAAATGCTTTCTCACATCTATATATGTACACAAACATCTGAAATTTCAAACTTTCTATAGCTACAATCTGATACCTGATATTCTTAATGACACTCAGATGTTTAACTGTTCCAGTATTAATATAAAATTAGGGAGTACTAGGCTATTCCACTATTTGGCCTGTGTTTAAGATAGTATCTAAAGGATCCACCTTGCAAGACCTTTCTTTGAAAGATCCGTAACTTAGACCACGAACATGAAGCCCAGAAACAAAAGAGCATAAAATGTATTCGTGTCAGGAAGAAAACCCAAAACACCTGCTCACGTTACAGCGTGAGTCGGGGAGGCTTCTCTGAAAGACGTAACAGAAAAAAGTTAACAGTCGGATGAAGTTTTGAATGTCACTTTATTTGATGACTGCTCTTTTGTGCTCTTCAAAAAGTGCACCTAGGGGCTGGGAAAATGCTTAAGAACAGAGAATTCTGCTCCTGCTCTGCCTCCAGTACTGCAAGAGCAAACAACAAAAAAAGGTGCGAATTCAATGGCTTTGGTCTTTGAAACCTTAAGTAATAATGTATTTCGTAGGCAGTAAAATGGTGTTTTCCTTTTTTGGTCTTCTTAGTAAGGCAGAAGGTTCCTAAGTCTCATGAATGTCTTAAGCTTACACAAGTATTTACAACAGATGTCAAACCAGCCTTAAAAAGGTCAACAGGCGTAAGAGCCTCATAAGGCATAACCCTCCTTGGACTGCGGCCTATCTCATCTAACTGTCTAGGACTTCATCGCTGCTGCAGTGGTCCTCGGTTTCCAAGTCTTGACAGTGTCACTATTGGACTGATTACTTTCCCTACATAAAGATAATACAACAGGCACACTTATTGGGTTTCCGAGCGACCACTGACCAGTGGCGCAGTTTTCTCGGGTCTCTCCCGTAATGATGTGCCCTCCCCCAGCAGCAGCTCACCTCCTCCCACCCTGCACTCTGCTGGGCAGGCACCTGGTGAGAACACCCAGCATACACACATGCAGAACAGAACACTGAGGGTAAAGTGAGAAGTGAATTCTTATTTGTGAAAAAACAATGAAATACCTGTTTCTTGAAAAGTCTGCATTTCATTTTCTATTAAAATATACTTAGTTTCAAAAACAAATATTGCACATTTAATTTTTATAATAGTCTTCAAAGTTTTAAAATTAAATGCAAAAAAATTAAAAGTATATGCCTTTAAAAAATAAAAATAAAATTGCTCTGAAGAGTTGGGGCTGGGGATCTAGCTCAGCAGCACAAGCACCTGCCTGGCAAGTGCAATGTCCTGAGTTTGACTCCTGGCACCAAAAAACCCCCCAAAACAAACAAACAAACAAAACCTACAAGAGTTATCTGGAGACACTTAAAGATCAGAAATATCTTTAAAAAATAAATTTCCTTTTTGGGAGGCATAACTGATTTATTCTGTGATATAAAATGTTTTAAATGAAATTTCCAATAGCCCTTCTTTCTTACTCTTTTCTACAAATCACTGAAAAGCTTACTACAGAATTAGTAAACACATACAACAGCTAACATACTTTCCTAGCATTTTACAATCATTTAAAATAGTGTTCTTTAAACTAATACTCAATATTGACTTAGCCAAAAGAAACTCTAAGTAGAATACGTAGGTTATTTTACTGTATCTTGATAAACTGTTACTTGATTATAACACCTTATATCAGAAGATCACATAGTTAGGGTACTACTGTGCAACAAAACAGAAAACTACAAATGCAAGTCACGTATATCAGTTAAATATTTACAGAATACACACCTTTAAAAAAGCAAAAAGAAACATGATATTTTAAGAATTTATTTTATTTAACCCAGTAAATTCAAGGTATCATTGCAACATGTAAGTAATAACAGATCATTAACAAGACGCTTTACATTCTTTGGGGGGATTAAATCTTAGAACCCGTCTGTTTTATACTTACATAGCTTGTCAATGCAGAGAGCTACTAGACTGTGTCAGGGTGCGGCTGCCTCGTGTGGCGACTGCGCTGGATAGCGCAGGCCCAGTGCTCTCTGCTCACCACTAGGGCCAACGGTCCAGCTCCTCAGACATCTCGGCCCATGAACTTAACCACTTCACACACATGCATCCTCACATACATGCTTCGCACAAGTCTGAACAATTGAACTTTAAAGGGAAGGTTGTTTTTATATAAAAGCTCATTTTATTATAAAATAATATTCTATTTTCTGGTATTATAGTATTGTAACATATATTCAATTTTTCATCTACAAAATAGAATTCTTTTTTTTCCTTTTGCAGTACTGGAGACTGAACCCATGCTTCTGCATTGCTAGTGTGCTACCAGGACCGATATCAAGTCTTCTCCTTTTTTTTTTTTTTTTTTTTTTTTTTTTTTTTTTTTTTTTTTTTTTTTTTTTTTTTTTTTTTTTTTTTTGTCTTTTTGAGACAGGGTCTTGCTGGCCTTGAGCTCACTTTGTAGCCCAGTTTTACCCAGTGGGGTAAAACGGGATAAGGCAGTCTCTCGCTCTCAGGAGGTTTGTATTATAAAGATATAAACACATACTTTTTTTTTCTTTTGTCTTTTTGAGACAGAGTCCACTATGCAGCTCAGGCTAACCTTGAGCTCACTTTGTAGCCCAGGCTGGTCTCAAACTCACAACGATCTTCCTGCCTCAGCCTCCTGAGTGCTGGGATTACAGGTGTGCGCCACCACACCCGGCTAGAATACTTATTATCTATTGCTGTTTTTAGCATGGGAGAGATGAGCAGTTGGAGACTGCATGACCTACAAAGCCTGAAATACTATCTAGTACTTAAAAAGGTGTTTACCAAACTCTGCTTTATATAGATTCTTCTTTACTGCGAATTGAACCCAAGGCCTTGCACATGTTAGGCAAACACTCTGCAACTGAGATACATCCTAGGAGGCTGAGGCAGCAGGATCCCCGTTAAGTTAGAAGCAAGCCTGGACTACATAGTTATTTCAAGCTCAGCCTGAGTTATGTATTAAGACCCTGTCTGAAAATAAAACAAACAAACAAAAACCCCAGAAAAGCCCTTATTTCATACATATTGATTTACCTACGATATTAACTCCTGGCCAACAGCACTGACTCATGCTTGACAAGCTTACCTAATGTATCTATTTCCTCATGAGGCACATCATGGACTTCTTGCACTTAGGAATACTAACCAAAATAGTGAAGTCAACACCAAAAGCACAAAAACAAAAGAAAATTTAAAATGTAGAAAATGGAAAGACCTGTGTACAGAATATCTAAAATAACAATGCCAAGAGTGCCTGAGGTGGTGGCATGTGGCTACAATCCCAGTACTCGCAGTACTCAGGAGGCTGAGGCAGGATACTGCAGCAAGTTTGAGGCCAGTCTGAGCTACATGGTGAATTTAAGGCCAGCCTGAACCCTGTCTCAAAAAAAACAAGAAAAGCAGTACCTTGTTCAACTTCAGCTTGTCCATAAAATGCAAGTGGCTACTCTGCGCACGCACATCTGCAATTGTCCTCAGAAGCACCTTACTGATTTGGAGATTAAAAATGAATTTCAGGGGCTGGGGGTATAGCTCAGTGGAATAAGCGCTTGCCTAGCAAGCGCAGGGTCCTGAGTTCGATCCCCAGTACCGCAAAAAAAAAAAAAAAAAAAAAAAGAATATCAAAAATGAATTTCAGCCAATAGGCAACTTTGTAGGTACAGAACTGGCAAGAAACAGGGATCGGCTATATGATGTGCTAGTACTACGGTTAAGAATCTAAAAGACCTAGGGTCAGTTTAAACGCTGCTTTTGAGCAGCAGCAATATTCATACACAGGCACCAAAGGTTGTGCCTCTGACATAACGTTTGCTACGGACAAAGCACGTGGGATGTGTATACAGAGGTACACTCTGCTCCTCCCCACGGCAGGAGCCCTTCACCTACCTTGCTCTGAGACCCAAACTGTTGCTGGGGTTTGGTTTCCCATAGCTCAGCCACATTAGTGACTACCACACCGTACAGGGGGACAAGGCCCAAGGAAACATGAGAAGCCATTGGAAACACCTATGCAGAGAGACCCTGACTTCCACAGCACAGAAGGGAACGTGAGGAAAAAAGGGGAGAGACCAGTCCAAACGCACAGCAGGCCTTCGGGTAGGGCACCATGACGTAGCAGTGGGGCTGGTGAGAAGAGGTCAACTTCTGGATAGACTTTAAAGACATAGTGAATAGGATTTCCTGATGAATCAGACATAGGTATGAAAGAAGTCAATGACACCAAGGTTCTTCAGTTTCAGCACACTGAAATAGAATTGCTATTATTAAAATGGGGGGAGTTGGGAGTTCAATACTGGAAATATTAAAATGCATGGATTATGTCTAGTAGACATTCCAGGAGGCTGAGGCAGGAGGATTGCAAGTTCAAGCTAAGGCAATTTAGGGACTTAGAATATAAAAACTTTAAAAAGGGCTCAGAATGTAGCTCAGTGGAAAGGCCCTAGATTTAATCCCCAGTACTGCCCCCACCCAGGCAAGTCAGGGCAGGGATGAGGAGACCAGGTGTGTTGGTAGGAACTTCCACCACTTATCAGTCATGACGGCAGAGCACCTAGACTGTTGCAACCACTAAGCTGTCATTAGGAAGCTAAACCAACACACTGAGGTCAGAGGGCAAAGGTGAAGAGAACAGATATCGAGGGCCACTCTGAACCTGGACTTTCTGTGTTTGAGTAATCTAATAAGAGTTTTCATTATTTATGTCAAAAGCACCCAGACACAGTCATTTAATGTGTTAAGATTACTGAAGAGCAAGCGGACCCAGAGAAGGCTCAATAACCTGACAAGGTTATCTGAGCAGCGAAGGTGACGGAAGCTCGTCTGCCTCCTGAGGTCTATTAAGCTGGCTCAGAGCTGTGAATTAAAGAGTGGATACAGATGGAGAGAGGGACCGGGTTCACGGTCAGTGAGGTGATGAGCAGGAACTAACAGAGGGAAGGAAAAGGGGAGTGCTCACAGGGCAGAGACACGCCCAAGTGGTAATCCAGCGGGCTGGCAGCGGTCTCCTGGAGAACAGCAGTGCAGGCCGTAAGCCAGGAGGCAGCTGTGTTCGGAGCCCGGACGCATGCCCTATACTCACTCACACCTACTACGTGGTGTGCCTTCTTTTATGCACTCGGGAGGAGTGCTGAGAAAACAACGGGCCCTCGGGAGCTCACTCCGGCACGACGAAGGACAGTAAGCACTGAAGCAAGTGGAACGTGGCTGTGTGGAGCATCTGGGGCCAGCACTGTCAGAGGCACTCGGGGGTGGCTGAGCTGAGAAGTAAGGTTCCCTGTAGCGACTTGGCCATCACCCTAAGGCCTTTGTTCACAGTTCCACACTGAAAGCGACAACGATCAGAATGATCAGCATTCACGGGGTTGTTTCAAATAACTGACCTTCCACTAGGAAGCGTTTAATGAATAAATGGTCTCTCTGATTAGTCTGCCTTTCCCATTCTGACGTTTCAATCCACTGCTTAATAAAGTAGACTATTATTTACTAGACTGACACAGATAATGGTCTGAAATCAGACAGAGAACCCTTGCAAACTGAATCGCCTCCACTTCCTGAGGTGGGGCGCTTGTTTACTGTATTTACTACTGCACATTTACGCTAAGTAGAATTATAAATGAACAGATTAAGTAACTGTTAGATGCCAGGGACTACACTGCTATCAAAGGTGAATAAAACGGCTCCTGCCCTTACGAGTTTACTATTTAAAGCCCACAAACAGAATCTCTTGCCGGGTGTGGTAGCACTATAATCCCAGCACTCAGGAGTCTCAGGCAGAACTCACAGGGGTGAGTTGAAGGTCAGCCTGGGATACAAAATGAGTTCAAGGCCAGCCTGAACTACATAGTGAAGCCCTGTCTCAAAAAGGAAAAAAAAAACTTGGTTTTTATGAAGTTTATTGGTACATTTTAGATATACATAATGATCATTTTTCCATCATAGGGAATTTGTACCCGCACATGATGTATCTTTATTCTTCGTCTTTCCCCTTCTCCGCCCTCCCTTAAATCCTTTTCCTTATTTACAAAAGCTTTCTTTCCATCCTCTCCTTTTCTCGTCTTTTTCTTTTCCCTTCTTTCCTTCCCCTCCCCCTCCCTAGTTTCCCTTCCCATTTGAACATTTTCTTCCTATAAAATCTCTTGATTTTTATTTCTTTTAACTTACACAGTTCAGGAGCAAAATTTATAAAAATCAGAATGTAAACTTCACATACATTTATTTACTTACTTATCCATGTGGTACCGAGGAGCAAATCCAGGGCCTCAATAAATTGCCCAGACTGGCCACAAACACAATCATCCTGTTTCAGCCTCCCAAGCTGTTATTAAAAGTATGTGCCACAAGGCCTGGCCTTCCTATACTTCCAAATTTAAAATAACAACAAAACAACCTACTATTCTATCTTGAAAAATGACTGTTCGTATCTCTAATTGCTACAACTAATAACATAACATAAACAATGATTATGGTAAATCATATGAAAACCGTAACTTCAGATGCTTCTAAAATATTTAATTCCTTTTTCCTCAAGTTTATGTCCCTTTTAAATACATTTTTTTAATGAAGTGAGAATATTAATTAATATGAAGCAACATAAAAGAACAAATAGAATCAGAAGGCAAATTCCAAAGAGATCACTGCTATAAATAGACACGGAAATGTCAGCAGGGAAGCGAATTCCCACTAAGGCACAACCAGAGAACTGTGACCCCAAGTGCATCTTCAATCTCATACCCACCCATCGTCAGCTAAGGCTTTCCCTGGCAAAGATTCTCGGTCTTCCAATAACTTATTTCCAAAAAGAAACGTAAGCAGAGGTAGATGTCCTTATTACAAAAATCAAGATGCTTTTATAGTTCTGCAGATCTTTTTCCTTTGTACCTTTTAAAACAGAAAATCTCCACCTAAGATTTACCTAAACATTGCTAGCTCATAAAACAAAGGACACTGGATTAGGAATTTGGCTTTGGTTCTGCAATTAAGCTTGTGACTTTATACAAGATCCCGAGCCAATCTGGGTCTTCTCCACTGTAAAATGAAAGAAATGGACTCAATGTCTTTGAGGTTTTTCCAAGACTCACACACTAAGACAGTTTCACTGAAGCTACCCTTTACTGCCCCCTGGCCTCAAATACCCCCAACATCCATAACCATATATTCTACAATTTGTTGAGTTCTACTTTTGTAGGAAAATGATTAGAATAAAGGACTTAACTTGGCATCTGTTAAATTTTTACCAACATAAAAACACTAAACCATACTGGAAAAAAACAAAAAGACAGACTTCCTCCTTGAACTGCCCTCAGAAGACAAAACGCGGATACTCAGAGCAGTCCCTACAACCTAGCTAAGGAGACAGTTTGTATTTACTTTTTGTGATTCTGAGAGTTGAGCATAAGACTGTGCTGTAAGTGCTCTACCACTGGGTGGTATCTCCTACTCAGTTTTTAATTTCTTGTTTTGTTTGTTTTTTTTTTGCGGTACTGGGGATCGAACTCAGGACCCTGCGCTTGCTAGGCAAGCACTTATTCCACTGAGCTATATCCCCAGCCCCTCAGTTTTTAATTTCTTAAGACATAGTCTGACTAAATTGTTTTGGTTGGCCTCAAACTTGCAACCCTCTTGCCTCAGCCTCCCAAGTAGCTGAGATTAGAGAGATGTGCCATGATAGCCAGTGGGGAAAGTTTAAAACTTCAAGTTTTTTATTAAGTACCTTTTTTCAGCATCAGGGATAAATCCAGGGGCTCTGATAAGCAAAACAACTAACTATAATGGGACTCATGACCTTGCACTTGCCAGGCAGGCACTGTGCAGAGCCCTATCCCCAGGGCCTTGAACTCCCAGTGGTCCTCTGCCTCACCCCCCAAGCGCTGGATTACAGGCGTGTGCTGCCACACCCGGCTCAATGCTTACTTCCTTTAGAAAAGCATGCAGAGCTGGAGCGCAGCATCAGGGCCTGGTGCACGCTCCTCTAGGCCCCTTAAAGTAGGTTTAACACAACAAGTAAAAGGGAATGATGTACCGATTATATGCATGTTACATATATGAATACATGACCCACGTAGGCAAGGAAAAAATGAGTGATTCAGACAAAACTGGAGAGTGAGAAAAAAAATGTCTTGGATGTTTTGTTCTTCTGTATACACAGGTTTGGAAAGACATTTAGGGAATAAGATCAAATTAAAATAAATTATGATTTTGATACATTTGTATAAAAAGATGTTAACTCACATCTTAAATATTTTAAAATCTTAGTATAAAAGTAACGATTACACATCACGTGCACTGTATTGATTACATATATAGTAGCTCTATTACAATTGCTGTATTAGAAAGCATGCTACGTAATTGGCTAAAATCACTCATAAACTACACAGTAAGGCCGGTTTTTTGAGACAAATGCTTCAAGAGTCCCAAATTTTCCATTAGCACCCTAAGTACCAAGAGGCTGGGAGTGTCAGGTCCTACCAACAGCGGCAGAGCCTGAAACCTCACACCTGGCAACGCCGCCATCTGCTGCGACTGACGCAGTGCCATATCTCCCGCAACCCTGATGGAAGGACAGATCCTGCCAAGAGCTGTGTGCAGAGCCAAACAAGCACTGTGCATACATTAAAAGGGGCTCCCTGTACAACACCCTAAATATGCTTCTTCTCTCATCAGATGTGAGTCACAGGGGCTAGAGAGATGCCCAGCGCTGCCTTCAGGTGCGAGGCTAGATTCAACCCCAGTACCACAACAAAAAAAGAAGGAAGAAAGGCCTGGGAAACACTGTACATTTTAGAGCGACACTTACCTACCCCTTAGATACACTGTACGCCTTCACTGAAGAGGTTCTGAATAGCAGAGAAAGGGTGTTAATGTTTTCAAACATTATAAGCATTAATTGTTCCAAGACTAAAGAATTTTACTCAGAATTTTAAGGAGACTCTAAAATCTCTTGATATTCTTCTTTGACAGATGAACTATTTCGTAAAAAAATCAAATACTATCATAGGTGTTATACAGTAAAGCAAGGGGAAATTTAATCAATCTATCCCTGGCTTGAAGACTTACAGTGATGGGGACTACAAACACGTAAGCTGGCGAACGCCTTTAATCCCAGCACTCGGGAGCCTGAGGGAGGATTGCTGCAAGTTCAAGGCCAGCCTGGGCTACACAGTGAGTTGAAGGCCAACCTGAGTTGCACAGCGAGACCATCTCAAAAAAACAAAACACTAATCACCAAATACAGGCAGACATCCCTCTGTATCTAAGGCACTGTTTACAAGGCCCCTTTCAGGTACTAAACTCCTAAGGAGTTTCAAGTCCCTTATATAAAACAGTATTGTATCTGCATACAATCTATACACATCCTACCCTGCTTTTTTCTTTTTTGTGCTGTGAACTGAACTCAGGGCCTCCTCACACATGCTAAGCATATGCTCTACCACTGAGCAACATATCCAGTCCCTCCTATAGACTTTAAATCATCTCTAGGTTACTTATAACCCGTAATATACTGTAAGTGTATGTAAAGGTATTACTTAGGGAATAATAAGAAGGAATAAAGTCTGGACATGTTTTGTAAAGATGTCACATTTTTCAAGAATATTTGTAATCTGTAGTTTGTTTAATACACATATGTGGAACTCACAGACATGAGGGGCAGACTGCTTATGCTATAAAGCACTATATCAACTAACAGTAGCAAACACAAGATTACATCCTGTTGCACAATATGAGTACCTTAAATTTTATAGAATCAATTATTATTGTATGAAAAGAGATGCTTTCTCAGCCAAGTGCGGTGGCACACATGTGGGAGGGTGAGGTAGGATAATCCCAAATTTGAGGCATGCTTGGATGACATGAGACCTTGTGTCAAAATTGTTAAGTTTATTTATTCATTTAATTTTTGTCTTTTTTTGGTATTGGAAATCGAACTCAGGACCTTGTGCTTGCCAGGGAGGCACTTGTGCCGCTGAGCTCTATCCCAGCCTTATTTTCTGACTTTTTGAGACTAGGTCTCACTATGCAGTTCAAGCTAGCCTTGAGCTCACTTTGTAGCCCAGGCTGGTCTCAAACTTTCAACAATCCTCCTGCTCAGCCTACGAATGCTGGAACTATAGGCGTGCACCACCACTCCCAGTTCCCTGTCTCAAAATTTTAACTCCCCCTCTCTCCCACACACAAAAAAATATAACTGCGTACATACAGCTCAATGCCAAAGCCCTGGGTTCAAGCTCCAGTATTACAAAAAAAAACAAAAGAGAGGGAGGGAGGAAGGGAAGAGCTCTGTCTTCCCATAAAGTTGGTCTAACTCTTGATAAAAACTAAAGGAAATATTTTTAAAGCTCAAATAAAAAATGTTAAATTGTGACCTATACCCTAGAAATTACAGTCAGCTAGGCATGGTGGCACACGCCTACAATCCCAGCACTCAGGAGGCAAGGCAGGAGGATCCTTGCAAGAGGCCAGCCTGAGCTACAAAGTGAGCTCAAGGCCAGCCTGAACTGCACAGCAAGACCCTGTCTAAAAAAAAACCAAACAAAAAAAAGAAAAAAAAAAAGAAACAAAAAAAAAGGAAGTACTGGGTTCAGAAACACTTTTGTGTTTGCTAACAGTCTGACTCCCTGACAGAAGCACTTGGCAAACTGCACTGGATAGCAAACATGACCACAGCCCTCCGCACACAGACACAGACGTGGCCATCGTCTCCAAAACCGTATCACACATTACATTCGTGAACCAAGGCACCACTCTACATTTTCATTACCTATCTTTTCAGAGATGATTCCATGCTTCTAAATCAGGTCGCCTGAGTTCAAACTGCAGCTCCAACACTGACACGTGATCCCAAGCAAGTGAGTATCTCTACGCCTCAGCAAAATGGAGTTATTAACACTAATCTCATAAAGCCTGTTATGGGAACAAATGAACTAATCCATACACAGAACTTACAACAGTGCCTATTATGTTTCCATGGGTTACACCCAATGAAGACAAAGGCACAGCTTTTACTGTCATGGATCTTCTAATCTAGTAGGAATTCTAAGTAAACAATAAATACTATGCATAATTACCATCATATAAGGCTGGGGATACAGCTCAGTGGCATAAGCACCTGCCTAGCAAGCGCAAGGTCCTGAGTTTGATCCCCAGTACCGCAAAAAAAAAAAAAACAAAAATCATATAGTACATGAGAACAAACAGGAACCCCCAAGGTAGAGTTCTGGCCAGGCTCTCTGGAAAAAGTGAGAATTACCATGCAACAGCAAAGCAGGAGAGGTCAGCTCAGCACAAAAGCAGAAAGGCCCAGAGGGCTCTACCTGTATGAACGGTGGGAAAGGCAAGGGGGGTAATATGATGGTTCCGGGTAAGTCCACTGTCATGAGCAAGACAGTACAAATTTGGCATTTGAATCAAGAAATTGAAACCCAGAGCAAGATGATACTAGAACAGCTATTTAAAAGGAAACTAAAATTGCTGTTTTTTTAAAATTATTATCTTTTATTCTTGGCTACTTTTTGGAAGCTTAAATTGCCCCCTTTTTGTAATATACTGCTAAAAGGAAGAACTTAAGATTTTCCAAAGTGCATTAGGTCACTTAAATCTGCATCTTCTGGAATAAACTTAAGTCATGAAGTTTGATTTGACTAGTTTTAATATTAAACTACAGGAATCAACAGAGTATAAATGGCTTTGATAAAAAACTCAAAAACTAAGAATACTGACCTAGCTCAGACATCACTAGCTAGTTTTCCTACAGTTCGGTTGATGTTGCAGGATCCTGTTTCACTATTTTAACTATTTAAAGTATACTACATCTTTTCCTGATCACGAAATATGAGATGATTTGCGTATTTTAAGAGTACCAATTCCTGAGCTGGGCGTGGTGGCACATGCCTGTAATCCCAGCACTTGGGAGGCTGAGGCAGGAGGATCATTGCAAGTTTGAAACCAGCCTGAACTGCATAGAGACAGTCTCTCAAAAAGACAAAAAAAAGACTAAGGAAAAAAAAAAAAACAGAGTACCAATTCCCATTTGCACAGCACTTTAACACTTTGAAGCACTTAGAGGGGCCATATTGGAGGTCCGCAAGGCAAGTTATGACCACTTAAGTGGATGAGAAATCTGAGACAAAGCCTAAATCACTTGCTAAGCTTTTAAAAAGTGGAAACTCAACATTTATTTTAACAAATACTTTCGGTGCCAAGACTACGTGCTAGGGACTGATAAGGATGGAGAAAAAGTTACTGCTCTCTAGTTTATACTTTAATGGAAGAGGGATATAAGAAAGTAAACACATAGAACATAAGTTCAGATGAAGGGTATGAAGAACATACAGCAGTCAGTGACTACAGCACAACGGTCCTCAGTGACCTAAGGAAGCAGCACCTGAAGCAAGGCTTGAATAAAAATGAATTGTATGTGGCACAACCTAGAGAGAAGTGTCCAGTCTCAGAGGCAGGAAGAGCTTGGACAGCACGGTGGACAAACAGCTTAGGAGGAGTAACAGACAACAGTGGGGCCCTTAGGCCATTCTGGGACATGGAATTTAGATGCCACTGGAAATACAAAAGGGAGACAGACCCGCTTTGCTTTCACACCAATTATTCGGCTTTTGTATGAGTGCATGGTAATGCCATCCTAGGAGGAAGTCACAGGCTTCAAAAGTACTGAGAAGGTGCTCCCCTGGGGGAAGATCCCTTAGATTGGATAGCAGGGTGTTACTTGAAACTTTATACTATACACTTTCCATATAAAGTTTCATAATTTTTCATTGTTTGGCGGATTTTTTTGGGTTTTTGTTGTTGTTTTGGGTTTTTTAGAGAGAGTCTCACTATGTACATGGTTCAGGCTGGCCTTGCCCTCACTGTGTACCCCACACTGGCCCGAACGCCCACCAATCCTCCTGCCTCGATCTCCCAAAGGCTGAGATTATAGGTCTGCACCTCCTATTTTTTAAAATACACTGTATTTAAGGGTAGAAGCAGAGACACTAGAATGCAATTGCCCAACACATGTAACCTCCGTATCACAACTGTATACTAGTTTAAAAACGAACAGCACAGGAGGACAGGGATGGAAATCTAGTCTCAGGATGGGAGCAGTGGGAGTGTAAAGGAATGAAATTTACAACAGGTACTGGCACTCCGGTCAACAGGTGTTCCGGACAGTGACAGAAAGCAGGGCTGACCAGTGCTTACGGAGGGGTGACTTCACCCTGCAAAGCCTGCATGCGTGTGGTATCTGAGGACACCCTTTCCAGGAGTGGTGGTAAGTGGAGAGGTGCTGCTGGGATCTGCGGGCAGATGCCAGGGATGCTGCTAAATGTACCAAAATACACAGTAGTAAAACACCCCAGAATACCCATACTTACAGAGGAATCTACAAAAAACAAACAAACAAAAAAAAACCACACCACCCGCAAAAAAAAACCTAGAAATGCAAGTTGTTACTTTCAATATTCAAAGAAATCTAAAGTAAGCTATGGTATACTATACTAAAAGGTTTGGTAGTAAATTATATCAAGGTGCTCACATGTTGCTCAAAGGTCTGAGAGGTGAAGTTGGTAAAATATTTTTAAAAATCAATTACTGGAAAAAAAAAAGAAAAAAGAAACCAAAGTGTTCTAAAAAATCAATTACTGGTTAACAAATGCCATTTGTTGGGCAGACTTCCTCAAAATAAAAATATAACTGGAAATCTATTTAGCAATACCACCAACCCTGCTTTTACAATGCTTCTGAATACCGCTACAATTAAATCTGTAACCTGATATACTTACTGCTTTTCCAAATACAATTTCCATAAAAAGACAGGTAAGAATACCGGAAAAAAAAAAAATGACCAGAGCTATAAAGAGGTCATTTCAGCTGGTTAGCAGAAAAGCACGGTCCACTTCTATTCACAAGCACGGGACCGTTAACTTATTTTGAGTTTCAAATAAGTGGACACAGTAGTTGTAGAAGCAAGAAGACTGGAACACACATTTCTCTCGCTCTTTCCAGGACTAGCAATGGACAAAGTACTTTTTAGACCAATTCACAGGAGACAAAACCGCCACAAAGTTTAAAAAGTTCCTGGAAAGAACGTGAGGAGCGGCGGACTCAGTCTGGTATACTTAAGTCTGAACAAAGGAAAACTTCTTATCTTGACCTTTTTGGGACAGGGTCTCGCTGTGCAATTTAGGCGGTCCTTGAGCTCACTTTGTAGCCCAGGCTGGTCTCGAACTCGCAAAGATCCTCCTGCCTCAGCCTCCCGAGTGCTGGGATTACAGGCGTGCGCCACCATGCTCGGCAAGCATAAGACTTATAAAACACTTTACCGGTTCCTGTTACTACAGCCAATCCAGATTTACATAAAATGCTCGGTGAGGCCTGAAATTACTCCATAACTCCAGCAGTTAATAGAAATCGCCCACAAAGTCACCTAGTCCCGGACGATAATCGGACCACTACCTCGTTATCTGAGAACGCACAGGTGCGTAGGAAGGCTACTGGGAACAAACGTAGCTTTGGTCAAGACACGATGCTGCTGACTGTAAGGACCTCACTAAAACTAGCCAGGGACGCACAGTATCGTCCCTGAACCGGAGTCTGGCCAACAATCCCGTTTCCAAAAGGCAGTCCCATCGGCACAGCCAGTTCATCCACAGTTTAAATAAAAACTTGGAACGAAGACACCTCCAGCCTAGCTGCAGCCCAACTTGTGACAGAACTGAGAGAATCGGGCAGAAGTAAAACACAGGGGCACTGTACTACCCTGGACACCGGGCCGGGCTCCCACTAGGCCGGGAGGACGTTTTCGGGGCGTACGCGCGGTGTCCGGCGCGCCTCTCCCGGCCGCGGCGCCCTCGCGACAGTCGCGCTGTCGTCACCCCGTCGGCGTCAAGCCCTTCCCCACGGAGACCCAGAACAGACTCCGCGGAAAACCCTTCCTGAGATCACGGACCGGTAAGAAACAATCACCGCTTCTTCATCGCGCTTTCTGCAGCTCAACCTCCATCACGGTGGCCACCCCAGACTCAACCCCCTCAATCCCCAAGAACAATTACCCAGCCTCACCCCGACCGCGCGCGGAGAGGACGCGCCAAGATCAACCCTACTCTCGCGGGATATCACATTCAACTCTCGCGACACTTCCTCCCTCTTCTTCTTTCGCAGCCCCTCCCCCCAGCAACGCGTTGCCTCAGAAACCTCGCGGGATTTCCGTCGCTGAGTCTCCGCCTCTTTACGGCACGATGGTCGCACAAGAATGTGATAGAGCCTCGACGGCCGCCATTTTCTTCCTTTCTTAGCAGTTAGCTGGAAGGAGATCCGTGAAACGGCAGCGGCTCCCGCGATACGGCCATGGCGGACTACTCCACAGTGCCTCCCCCTTCGTCCGGCTCGGCCGGCGGCGGCGGCGGTGGCGGTGGGGGAGTGAACGATGCTTTCAAAGATGCGCTCCAGAGAGCCCGGCAGGTAAGCGCAAACCGCGCGGCGGGCTTCCAGAGCTCAGGGTAATGGGCCGCCGGCCTGCAGGCCGCTTCCACCCAGCGCAGGAGGCGGCGAGGAACGAGGCGCCCTTCCGGGCCGCGGCGCGAGCGGGGCCCGTTTCCCCCGTCGGCGCCCGCGGCCGGGAAGAGCCGCCGAGGCCGGTGTTGGGAGCCCGCTCCGGGGCTCGGGCGGGCGTGGGGCTGCGCGGCGCGGGGAGGGCCCGGGACCGCGCTGGGCCCGCTCCTCGGGCCCGGAGCCGCGGGAAGGGCAGCGCAGGCGGCCGGGCAGAGCAGCGTCTCCGGCGCCGGCGCTCACTGTGACCCCCGGCCACGTTCGCCTCCACGTCCGCGAGGAGGAGGCCGTTCAGCGCGGCCTCCCCGGCGCGGGCCTCGCGTGTCGCTCTGCCGGGCCTCCCTCGCCTTTCTCAAAATGGCCTCGGGCCCCTGACACCCGGGGTTTGGTTTGAATCTGCCTCCTTGGGTTCCAAGTCGTAAACCGACCGGACCTCTTTGTATTACGTACGTGCGTGCGTTTGCCCCGAAGGCGCTTCTTTCCCAGATGAAGGTCTTTATAACAAAGCAAAAAAAAAAATAAAAAATAAAAAATAAAAAAAAATAAGGTGCAAGTACTTTAGGGAGTGGAAAGAATTCCTTAGTTCTTTGATACGTTTACAGTTTTAAGATGTATGAGTGCGGAATGGGCTTGTGTGCAAGACAAGGAAAAACTCTTTAGTTCTTGTTTCGACGCCGCAGGTTGCATTAGTTGCTGGATATTTTGAGCAAATGGTCATGAGAAATCAGTTTTAATTATTTCAGGAGTTCACTTCCTTTAACTTTTTACCCACCCGCTCATACAGTTGAAGTATCAGTGAACCAAAAATCAAAATGTCCAGTGAAGTGCGTTCACGCTTCCTTTTCTAATGCGAACACATACTGTGTGTGAACACGTCGGAAAAGTGTACCTGGTTGTGATTCTATGCAAAAGTCGGAAAAGATTACCATTAATACTACCTCAATATTTTTTGACCTTTTAAAAACTTTTGAATATACAGAGTAGCAGTGGAAACATGTAACTGACAGAACCTGAGTCCTTTTTATTCAGTAGAGTTGGAAAAGCTACCAGTTTAATATTAAACTGGCATATTTAATTACTTAGTGCCACACACCATACACAGATACTGGATTTTTTTAAACTTGAATTGGATTCTTGCTTTCTAGGATCCTGTGATACAGACAGGGATCCAAATGGAGATGAACAGAATTAGCAGATAAATGCTTTAATAAGAGAATAGACGTGCTATGAGCATTTAATTCATCCACTTGTTCTGTAAACATTGACAGCATTTCTGCTGTGTGTCAGGCACTGAACGGGATACCCGGGAAGGGGTCCCTAACTCCCTGACCAGTGACATTTTTGCAAGGCACAGTGCAATGAAAATGAAGTGAACTGAAAATGAAAATTTGGCCAGTAGAGAAAAGCAGCATCCTGTGCGAAGGTGCGGGGATGTTTGGGAGGAGCAGGATCCAAGGGCACAGTACCGATGGGCAGGCGGGAAAGGTACAGGTGGCTCTCAGTAGGCAGCCCACAGTCAGTAGTGGGGAAATTCTATTTTGAAAATAAACATGAGAAAAACATGTTTGAAGACATTTTATGTTATTCACAAATGCTCTCTGTATGCCTGTGGCAGACCCCGGGGATAGATACAAAGAGCTTTATGTCCTTGTTGGCCTCCAGAGAGAATGCAGCTTGTCTTTGATCAGGATGGAAAACATATCAAATACATGTATCTGAAATCTTCCTGGGAGCTTGCTTTAGAGTTGAAGGATGCACAGTATAATGGACCGGTTTGCTTATAATTAGCCTTTTTTAGGACACTGCATATGGGGCTGTGTGTTAAACATACTTGTCAGTTCATTTCACTGTCACAGCCATTCTACAGGGTAGATTAGAAGCTGTTGTCCCCATTTGTGCAGATGCGGTGATTGAAGGACAGAATGCTTAAGATTTGGCAAGGACAAAAGGCTGTGTGTACAAAACAGTAGAATCATTCACACAACACCCCTGGTGGGAAGCATGTGGTGAACAAGAAATTAGAAATTGGACCAATAGACTTTTGGCATTTACGAAGTTCACTTAATTACATTCTGATAATTAGCTCTATTAAAAAAAGAAGAAGAAGACCATCTATCAAATGGTAAGCTGGTTCAGCTCCAGAATTCCTGGATTTGAGGACTAGTGGGTGAAGAAGGTAGAAAATGGTAACAAAAGAAAGAAAATGAAAGCATTAAAAATATTTATTCATTCAAAAAGTAGAGCAAGATCCAGGTGGAAGGTTTTGGTTTTGTCGATTAAAATCAAATAAGTTGCCCACCCTCTATGCAGGAAGTTAATTTTTTCAGAATTTTCTCTTAAATCCTACTGATAGTAACCTAGAAACTGGATTTTCTAGTGATCCTGGAGAATTGATAATCAAATCTGTGTTTTTAGTGTAATTAATGCCTTTGTGTCAGTTCTCAGTTTTTGAAACCCTGGAGTTCTTTTGGATGAACTAAGTATCATCTTTCATTTGCACAGTTTTAGGGCTGGTCAGTAAGTGAGGTGTGAGTACTTGTCTTTTCCCGTGGGGACGTTCCTTAGAATTCTGAGTGCAGTTCTACCCACAGCATTTGGTTTTTTTTTTTTTTTTTGCGGTACTGGGGATCGAACTCAGGACCCTGCGCTTGCTAGGCAAGCGCTTATTCCACTGAGCTATATCCCCAGCCCCACTACCCACAGCATTTGTGAACTGTAACTGCAGAAGACAGTTGCAACCTATTTCCTGATTGTTAGAGGCAGTGTTTCTCTGGCCTGAAATACTTTTAATACCCATGCCTGTCTATCCCAGGCAGTCTTGTTTTGAGATAGTGTCTCACTGTGTTTAGTTTAAGCTAGTATGTATGTATTTATTTATTTATATCATTTTGAGACAGGGTCTACTATGCTGTTCAGGTTGGCCTTGAGCTCATTTTGTAGCGGTTTGGTCTCGAACTCCCAATGATCCTCTTCCTTCAACCTCCCCAGTGCTAGGATTACAGGCGTGCGCCATCACACCCGGGCTAGGCTGGTTTTGAACTTGGGAGGATCCTGTAGTCTCAGCCTGCAGACTGCTGGGATTATAGGCTTGGACCACCACCCCTAGCCCCCAGGCAGTGCTTTTAAATTGCTAAGGAACAATTTAAGAGCTAAATATGTATTTTGAGGTCTAGAGTGGAAAAGTGTATTTTCAGCTATGATTATCTTAGGAAGATAAAGAATTGAATTACATGCCCAGAGATGAAAATAAACTAATTGATGAAGTGGCTTTACATTTAAAGATGGTTAAGAAAGATAAGATTCAGCAAATATAGTTAAGAAAATAAAATTGTGTACTTTTTTAAATATCAAACAGTTCAATAATATGCTTTGTGTGATACCATTTATATTTACAGATGAAGAAAAGCGAAATCTAAGAACTTGGGAAGTGTAATTGGTTTATGAGGTCTGATATATACTGGATTTAAGTAATCCATATTTGATTTAACACTTGAAGTCTAACTATATTCTTACCCTTTCCAGTTACCTTAATATACCAAAAGTGTGAAGTAGCTGGGCTCGTTCCACAGCAGAATGGGGTAGGCCTGCGGGCACCACAAGTTTTTAATTCATTCAGCCAGTCATTCATTGTGAGACAAGGTCTTCCTAAGTAGTTCAGGCTGGGCTTGAACTTACTGTGTAATCCTGGCTGGCCGTGTTGCAGTTCTTCTACCTCCGGCTCCTGAGTGCTGGCGTTACAGGGTGGGCCCCTGTGCCTGGCTAATTTTAGTTTTTAACATGGATGATTTCAGACACACTTAGAGTTGAAAGATGTAGTGAACTTCATGACTCCATCATCATGTATCTTTGATAGAGAATGTGAAACAGGATAGTCAGTAACATTCCACTTCCCTTTTCATAGAAAAAATGGGAGTAAATTTCCATGGGTTGCACCCAGTTTGTGACTTAAAGCTGGTATTTCTTGTGTGTGTTTAGTTAAGTGCATGCAATTATTTGACACTAAAGGTAAAAAATCATTTAAGAGTAAAGTGAATTTAGTAGAACTAGTAGGGTTCTCTTGCTGATTTTCATAGAGCTCCTCAGTCTCCTTCATGGATCCTTAGAATACTATTGTGCAGTAGAAATATAATGCAGGCCCCACATTTAAACTCAGCATATCCTAAATAGAGTCCCAGAAAGTGTTCACACATCCATTCCCACACACATCTTCACTGGTCTTGGGAAAGAGCCACGGAAAAGATAGAATGAAGATCCAGATTTTCTTCAAAACTAGTTTTTCTACTGAAAATTACTAACTGATTACTTCTTTATTGACATAAGGATCACCAGAGGTTTAATTTCAGACTGTGATTATTCAGACTCCTTGAAGTATTTAATGGTAGTGATAAACTATAATTTTTAGTTTATCTAGTAATTTTTTTGTGTAATAGTAAATATTCAGCATATATATGTGTTAAGGAATAAATGAGGAATGTAGTGTTGAATACTATATACCAGTTTGTGTTGCTGTCCTTAATGGTAATGTGTTTTTGTTTTCTTAAGATTGCAGCAAAAATTGGGGGTGATGCTGGTACATCATTGAATTCAAATGACTATGGTTATGGGGGACAAAAAAGGCCTTTAGAAGATGGAGGTAAGTCACACCAATAAGTGATTTTCCTTGTTGTATACGGTGTTTAGGTGAAACGATTTTGAATTTTTATTTTACGGAAATGTTTTTATTATAAGGTCCCCAAAAATCATAAGGTTTATAGTTAGGCTCAAAAGAAAAAGAGAAGCGGGAAAACCTGGGTGAGGTAAGTAAAATGTGAGTTAACTGCAAGTTTTGGCTTAGTAAAAAGCAACTTACTTTCCCACATTCAGGATGGTGCCGTATTGACAGTTTGCACAGACTTGTTAATCATGCAGAAAATAAAAAATACATTTGCTTAAGAAACACTTTGGTGGATTTTCTCAAATTAACAGTTTTATCTGTGTTTTCATTATGTTGCTAATTTAGGTTTTACTTTAAAGGTTACAGTTTGCCACTCTGCTGTTGCAGATGATAGCATTTTTATGTTGTTTTATTTTAGTACTTTGTGTTTCAGGTTTATCTTAAAATGTGGATTAAAATAGTTCTTTGTATTTAAAAAAATAATTGTTGAAGCTTCTGAACTTAGCAGTATGCACATTTTTTTGTTTTAGGTTTGATGTGTGAATTTTGATACCTTTTGGCCCCTCTTTTTAAAAAAAAAAAAAAAGGGATTGTGACCCAGCCTGTAGAATGTATTTGTAGTTTTTTATCCAGGAGTACTTGGTTTCCTTTTATTTACGTGTCTTTCATGTTTACAGTGAGGATTTTAATATACAAAGAAAGAAATGAGCTAATGATGCTTCAGATGTTGTATGTAATGTATTCTTTTTATTTTATGTGTAGATGGCTCTTGGACAAGTCCGAGCAGTACAACACACTGGGAGGGAATGCCCTCTCCTTTTAAAGGCAGGAATTTTTATTTATTACCTGTGTTTAGTATGTAAACGTGAAATAAACCATTGGATTCTTACGGACACAGATACCTCTTGGATGTGTGTCTGAATTTTTGCTGCACAACAATCATGTTTAATCATTAAAGTGTGAAGGGGGGAGAATTTAGTACTTCAGTTCTAGGCTGTGTGTTCTAAGGTTTGCATTGTATTCACCTGTGTCATGGGTTTAGATTAAGGTAGTCATGTAGTTGCTTTGAGTGTTTTCTGCTGGAGTTTTACACAGTGAAATGTTTTATGTAGGAACAGAAGAACAGTTATAGATTGAGACTTTTATAATGTGATTTTTTTTGTATAGCTTTGTGGTCATGGTCAGATAAACTCAGCTTTTTATGTGTCAGATAAACTCAGCTTTTTATGTGTCAGATTTTGACATTGTGATGGACACCCCTCATAAGTCGTAGGTTGCACAGTGGAAGCATCATTAGCCCTTCGTCTGTGAGACTTTGTTAGTAACGGAGTGAAATACTTTGCCTTATTTGATGTAAAGAGAATTTTTTTAAGTGTCTGTGCATCTTTCAAACAAGAACAGAATGAAAAAGTTTTTCCTTTAGATTATGGGTCAGGGTTGAAAGTTTTGGCAATTTTTGATTCAAGTGATAAACCATTTCGTCAGATATTTTAATACATGTTTATGTTGGTATTCTTGAGTGGGGGAAGCTTTATGTACTTATTGGCACAAACATTAAAAGAATCTTAATTTTGCAGATCAACCAGATGCTAAGAAAGTTGCTCCTCAAAATGACTGTAAGTATTTATTTTAAGCTGTGTTAAAAGTTAACAAAATTTAAGAGTTGCAGTTTTGTTCCTATTATTGGTGATGTGGTTTTAGTCCAGACTTGCTGTTTAGTCCAGACTGGCATGGAGCTTGCAGCAGTCTTCTTCCCTCAGCCTACCATGGACTGGAGTTATGGGCGTGTGCTACTACACCTGCCTGAACTTTTTGTATACCTTTCTCTCCTTTAAAAGAACAAAAAACCTTCCGTTAGAGTTGGGTATGTGTAAAGATTGACTGCTGAGTTATCGCACATACTCGTTTTATTTACTCTGGTTCTTAATCTGTGCTTCTATCACCAAAAAAGAAAGTGTTTTGTCTTAAGCCACTGATAATGTATTTGGTCTTTTGCCTGCTTTCTTGCCACTCTCGGTGATGATTTAAATCATCTGCAGAAAATTTTAATGTCTTCACCATGTTGGCCATGCATCAGAGGGAGATGTTAGAATGTTTGTGTTGTTAAATATATAAATAAACCTAAATGTTTCATTTTATTTTAATTTTTGGTAGCTTTTGGATCACAGTTACCACCGATGCACCAGCAGCAAAGGTATCGTCAAAAGCCCTTTTCAGAAGTACTTTCCAAGTCTTATTTGAGGTGTACATATAACCAACTTGTGTATAGTGAATGTGTTTGCATTTTTTTGTGTATGTAATTGATTTTCCTACATTTGGGAAGATAATATATTTTTCTTTTTGAGTGACATACCTTTGTAATTTGGAAACACAGATGAAATTAGCCATGTTTTAGAAGTAAGGTTGGTTAGAATAACAGTTAAGATGACATTCCCTGAACGCTGCTTTGCAGTTATGCTGTGAGTCTGTTTAATGTACCATCTGTCCTCCCTTGACGTGTGTCACCCTACTTAAACTTCCCAGTTTAACTCCCTAAGAAATAAAGCCATATTTTAACCATGGTATGTGCCTCCTACCTTAGATTAATTAAACTATGAGACATTAGACTTCCATTTCTTAGATGATATGCAATTACCTTTCTTAGAGGAAAAATGTTAGTTTCTGTTATTTTTTAGCAGATCTGTGATGACAGAAGAATACAAAGTTCCGGATGGAATGGTTGGCTTTAGTAAGTAACTTTTGAAAGTTTTGAAAATATAATCAAAGTATACTTCATAATCTTTCAGCACATCTTTTTTTCTTTTTCTTTGACTAGTAATTGGCAGAGGAGGTGAACAGATATCACGCATTCAACAGGAATCTGGATGCAAAATACAGATAGCTCCTGGTAACATTATTTTCTTGATATTTTCAAAGTGAATAGAAACTTTGCGTATTTTATAAGTTGCAAATGGTCATGTGCTAGTTTTTAATCTTTTCTTGACCTATATTCTCGTCCTTTTTGTTGTAGACAGTGGTGGCCTTCCAGAAAGGTCTTGTATGTTAACTGGAACACCTGAATCTGTCCAGTAAGTATGAAACCTTAACGTCAGTGTACGAGTAATAATGTGAGGACTGAACTTCACTCATGACTACTCGTACACCATTGTCCTTTTTCTTATCCCCAGTACTGAAAAAGTTTCAGCCTTTCAGTGTTTGTGCCTTTCTTCATCTGAACTATAAAATACAAATAAACAATTATCACCTTCCCATTTCTAAATCTTTAGCATTTAACCTTTTCTTTCCTGCTTTATTTACTGAAAACACAGAAGTAAAGCATAGGAAACTCTTTTACCTTCACCACCTCTAAAACATGTTTTGTTTACTCTCTTTACCCAGGAAACTCAGGTATAGCGATTTCCTGTGTGTTATATGCCTAAGGCCAGCCTTTCCTACTCCAGTAGGACATTGTTCCTGCAATTAAGTTTTCTATTGTGTTGCTAATTTTTCCTTCTTTAAAGGTAATTTCCAGTAGTAAATAGACATGTTCGCTAATCTCTTCCATTATAACAAAAGCCATCTTTGAACCTCACGCTCTAGTCACATACCTGACAAAATCTCTCAAAACGTGACTGTACTTGGCACCTCATCTGGTGTGCTCATTTTCTGTTGAACTCACGCCAGTCAGGCTTATATTTTGGTCAATCCATTGAAATTTCTCTTTTCAGGGTCACAGATGATCACTTATCCATATCTGGCTATTTGCTTGGTATCTCCACTCGAGTGTACTTGTAGATATCCCTGGCTTCATTTGTGTAGTGGTGGGAATTAAACTTGGTGTCTTGCACATGTTGAGCGATCTCTGTACCACCGAAGCACATTTCCAGGTCCAGATAGCTCCCAGTTTAGATCATCAAAAACAGAATTCTTGATTTCCACCGCATGGCAAAGCTTTCTGTTTTATTTACTTAATTCATGTCATCTCATTGTACAGAAATTTTTGATAATTTTTTCTTGTGCTTTATTTATCCATAAATAAATTGGCCCTTTTGTCAGCTCTCTCTGTTCTACCCCATTTAACCTTCATGGTATTTTCAGCGCACCACACATGCTCCTCATTTCAGTGTCCTTTACACTTGCTTTGTTTTTCCCCTCACTGTAATGTTTCCCCCAGATACTTTGACTCCCTTCCTTCTGTTCCTAGCTCACATGTCTATCACTAAAGCCTGTTACAGATACAACATCCTGGGTTTGGGGATGTAGCTTAGTGGCATGAGCACCTGCCTGGCAAGTGCAAGGTCCTGAGTTGGATCCCTGGTACTGCAGGGAAAACGAAGAAAAAAAGATACAACATCCTATATAGATACATATAGCACCTATTCTCTTGCTCAGAGATACTTACACTATATTACTGCTTTGCTTTTCTTTGTAACATTTGTTATGGCAGGCTAGTTGTATGTCAGTTATTTAACGCATTTAAGCTACCTGTGAGTGAGCAGAATGGTAGCTTAAAGACATAAATAAACAGGGCCTGAGGTGTAGCTCAGTGATAGAGAACGTGTTTAGCTTGCCAGAGGCCTTGAGTTCAATCCCTAGCACCAAGAAAAAGCAAATCATTCACTTACTTGATAAATCAGCTTTATTCTGAAATAAAGATTTAAGAGTGTTCCTTCTTGGAAAAGTTTAGGCTTTTCTCAAAGAAAAAGATTGAATGCCAGGCATGGTGACAGATGCTTATAATCCAGCACTTGGGATGCTGAGGCAGGAGGATTGCCATGGATTCAAGGCCAGCCTGCACTACATAGTGAGACCCTGTTTCAAAAAAAATTATGTACCTTGAAAATGTATAATCTGTCTTGGATCCCTGATGACATTTTCTTGTGGATAAATGTAAAGACAGAGAGAATGACCATTCCAAGGCTCTGGTAAAAGCCCTGCATCCTGTCCATTTGCTCCAAAGAGCCAGTGAGTGAGAGTACTGTTTAAACTAGCTTTAAGCACCTACTCTGAATCCCAGGAAAGGAGGGCTACTGGACTAAGTTTTTTTTTATATTTTTCTGTTTAGGTAAGCTCAAGTATGTTAAACTTTATTCCTTGAATATTGTTAACAGATCAGCAAAACGGTTACTAGACCAGATTGTTGAAAAAGGCAGACCAGCCCCCGGCTTTCATCATGGTGATGGACCTGGAAATGCAGTTCAAGAAATCATGATTCCAGCTAGCAAGGCAGGATTGGTTATTGGAAAGGGGGGAGAGACTATTAAACAACTGCAGGTATTATGTTATGTCATGGCTAATTTTAATCTATTTTGAAGCCAGTTTTCTTGTCTCCTTTTGTTAATACATGATTTTTATGATTTTAACAGGAACGGGCTGGAGTTAAAATGGTTATGATTCAAGATGGGCCTCAGAACACTGGTGCTGACAAACCTCTTAGGATTACAGGCGACCCATACAAAGTTCAAGTAAACTTCGGTTTTCCTTCATCATGGGGTTGGGTGTGCTTGGGCAGATAGGCCCAGGTCATTAGAGGTTCTGAAGCGCACTTTCTAAATTGACTTTCTCTGCTTCAGCAAGCCAAGGAGATGGTGCTAGAGTTAATTCGCGATCAAGGTGGTTTCAGAGAGGTTCGAAACGAGTACGGCTCAAGAATAGGAGGCAATGAAGGGATAGACGTAAGTAAAACACCCCACCAAATGCTTGTATGCTGATCTTTGCGTGTGATAGGAGTGTCTTTTCCTGTTTCGGGGGAGAGAGCCTGAACTCTTTCTTTGTTTTAGAATGTTTTTTATTATGTTTCTCTGTTTGATGTAAGCATAGCATTATAGATATTTACATGATGTGATAATAGATTAATTTTTGGAACAAAGCTTTTTTAATACTTAGTCTTATTTGTATAAGGTCCCCATTCCAAGATTTGCTGTTGGCATTGTAATAGGAAGAAATGGAGAGATGATTAAAAAAATACAAAATGATGCTGGTGTTCGAATTCAGTTTAAGCCAGGTCAGTACATGTATTTAATTTGTGTTTGTAGCAATGTTTTGACACACATTTGTTGCTTAATTAATTCAGTTTGTTTCTTCATTTTGAAGATGATGGAACAACGCCTGACAGGATAGCTCAAATAACTGGACCTCCGGATCGATGTCAGCATGCTGCAGAAATTATCACAGACCTTCTTCGAAGTGTTCAGGTTAGATACAACATAATTCCCTCCATTAGAAAAGTATTTTCCTTCATCAAGTGTGAAAGTGCCTCTCTTATATTTTTATATTAGTCTGTTGGGCATTATGTTATTAGTGGATAGAAAATTTAAATTGCTTGAGGGTAGACAGACCACTTGTGGCATTAAGAATTGCTGTGTGCCTCCCTGCCTAGATTGGACATGGCTACTGTTTCGGTAGGGGATGTGTTGTTGGGCTTGATGGCACACTTGAAATTCCAGTGCGTGTGAGGCTCAGGCAGGAGGGTCACTGTGGACTTGAGGCCAGCCTGGGCTGCATAGTGAGACCCAGTTTCAAAAAGAAATGGATATTACTATTTGTTCATTGTTGTCCTCAACTAATCTCTGTAAAATTTTCCTTAAATGTCTAGTTCAGGATTATGAAGAGTTGAGAAAAATACTTTTTTTTTTTTTCCTTTTTGAGACAAGGTACTGCTTCAGTATGTAGTTCTGGCTGGCTTTGAACTCACTGTATAGCCCAGGCTGTCCTCAAGCTTGAGCAGTGATCCTCCTCCCTCAGCTTCTTGAGTACAGATAGACATTTTATTGTGGAAAGAAGAGTTTGTTTCTATGCTAACTTGTCTTTTCCCTCCTTAGGCTGGTAATCCTGGTGGACCTGGACCTGGTGGTCGGGGAAGAGGTAGAGGTCAAGGCAACTGGAATATGGGACCACCGGGTGGACTACAGGAATTTAATTTCATTGTGCCAACTGGGAAGACTGGATTAATAATAGGAAAAGGCAATGTATTTTAAACTTTTTTGTGTGGGAGGGTGTTTGGTTTTTGAGACAAGGTCTTTCTGTGTAGTTGAGGCTGGCCTTGAATTCACTGTATATCCCAAGGTACCCTCAAACTTGGGGCAATCCTCCTGCCTCTGCCTCCAGAGTGTTGGAATTACAGGTGTGCACTACCACACCTGGCTTGTATTTTAAACTTTTAATGTTTGACACACTACTTACTTTTTCTAGACACTTTCTGTTGGTGTTATAAACAGTGGCAGTGATTTGTCTTCGTATTTAGAAAAGAGTTCTTAAGTGTCTGCTATGTAAAAAACTAAAACAAATGAAGAGTGAGATTTTAGTATCATTGGATCTTTGAGAAAGGGGACCAAGAATTAATAGTTACAATTAGTTTTTGACTGGAGAAATGCGAGTTTCTCCCCTATCTCTGACTCTTTCTTCTGGAAGAGCGTGGTAATGGAGACTGGACTCAGGGCCTTCAGGGCCTTCGTATTGAACTGTATCCCTGGCCCTTTTTATTCTGAGACAGGTTCTTACTATGTTGCTAGGTTGCCCATGTTGGCTCAAACTTGGGCTCCTCCTGCCTCAGCTTCCTGAGTGCTGGAGTTACAGGTGTGTGCCCCCACACCTAACTGTTGATTTGCTTTTTCCTGAATCATGTTTTAAAATTTTTTGCATGTTTAAAAATCAGTTTTTTACATTGCTTATGCAAACAATTTAAATATTTTGGTGAGCGTCTATATTGAGCTGGGAGTTTTTTGTTTTGTTTTCATCTTTTTGAGACAGGGTCTCATTATGCAGTTCAGGATGGTCTTGAGTTCACTTTGTAGCCAAGGCTGGCCTCAAACTCAAAATAATCCTGCCTCAGCCTCCCATATGCTGGGATTACGGACATGTGCCCCCATGCCCAGCGAGCTGTGTATGATATTAAGTAATCTTTAATGTATCCTACAAGAAATACGACTTACTTTCCATAATTTGAATATGCAAAATTATGATAGAATGTTATCAGGAAACTGGGCGCAAAAAAAATTTAATAGCCCATTAAATTACAACCATTTTCTTTTGAACAGTACTTCCTACATCCTTTAAATTTTTGGAGAAATAACTGTCCTCTGAGTTTAGTTTTGTTTGTTTATTTATAGGAGGTGAGACCATAAAAAGCATAAGCCAACAATCTGGTGCCAGAATAGAACTTCAGAGAAATCCTCCACCTAACGCAGATCCTAACATGAAGTTATTTACAATTCGTGGCACTCCCCAACAGATAGATTATGCTCGGCAACTCATAGAAGAAAAGATTGGTGTGAGTATGCTTTGAATGTCTTAATTTATAATATAGGCCCTTAAATAAGGCTTTGGTTCAGGTACACAACAGTCATTTCTAGTCAGAAATTATGGGTATCATGATATAACAGGTATGTACAACACAGGAAAGATGTCCAGCATTAAAAGTAACCTGCTTTAGTATGGAGTTAGAGATGTTAAGAGCTGCCTTACATTTGGGTGTGTGTAGCTAAGAGATGGTCCCATTGGCTGCAGACACAATGTTAGGGTGAGGCAGGGGGTTGTGGGAGACAGTTGGGAGAATTACAGGCATTCAGTATATGTGTTCAGGTCTTAACTGTCCTCATCCCTGTTCAGACAAAAATATGGTCAGGTGTGTCCTGCATTCTGTGGTAGATATTTACAGATTCTGCCTTTTAGACAGGCTCGGGATTTTAAAATACACACTGACTGAACGTTTCCCATCCCTACACGCAGTATGCACAAGCAGTTCTGATTCAGAGCATCTAATTTTAGAAATATGAACCAGGTGATTCTTACGCTCAGTCAGTTTTGGGAAGTTTTCTTGTGGTAAGGCAGAAATATATGGAAATCCTTGACCATGCTGATTTATAAATGAAGCAAATTATGTTTTCCTAGTATCTTATACAATGAAAAAGTAACAGAAAATGTAAGGGAATGAGCATTTAAATTACAAATCATAAGTTGAGGAGCTTTTCCTTTATGTTTCCCATGAATCAGTGGGGTACAAAAGAAGTTTAAAAGTCTTTTTGTACTTGGGAAGGTTAAGTTTTTTGTTACTGACAAGTGTAATTGTTTAAAAAACGTGAGCTTTGTAATTCTGGGGATGATGGCCAAGGCAGAAAAAGGAATAACGGGTGACAGTGGTACTAGCCTGGGAGTGGGGAAGGGTTCTGCTGGATGCATGGAGAAGGCAGACAGCTGTGTTAGAGAATGGTTGGACCACAGACTGTTTAATCTGTGTGAGTGTTGCACAGTGCATGGGGTTATGGAAACAACATGGTCCTTTTCACTTACTCCATTCTTTATATCTTTTTGTACCAGTTAATATTTTTTCTTAATTAAAAAGTAAAGGACATGGGTTTTCTAGTCTGGCCCGTCTGGGTGTAAATTCTCTGGGTCACTATTGACTGTGGCCTTGGAGAAGTTATCTTCTGTGCCAATTTCCTCCTTTGAACTGAAGGAAACAGTGTCTGCTGCTTTAGAGTTGGGATGAAGTGAATGGGTCACTGTGCTGCGCTTTGGAGAAGTGGGAAATGTTTCTGCTCTTCTGTCTGTATGGAAAGAAAGGGTATGGGTAGTAGAAGTGAGAGGGCAGCAGTTGAAAATTTAATGAAGCCAGTTAGTAAGAGAAATTGGAGAGGCCATGAAAGTTAACTTCCTTATTCTATAGTAAGAAAGCTGACAAGTACAGTTTTTGTTCATTTTTTCCAAAATCTCACAAGAAAAGAGCTCGAGAGCCGCTAATCTTCTTCGGTTGACCAGAAGAGTCAGCTAAAAGTTCGTTGTAATGCAGCATGTTACGGGTACAAAATGTTGCATCAGTCTTACAGAAATTTTTGTGTAGCTTAGAAAACTATGATATAAAAGAATAGTTATTGCCTTAAATGGGATTCCAGCGAAAGATACAGAAAGGTGAGGCAGACTCAGTTTGAGAGAGAACTGATTGTGTAACATTACATTACAGATGAAGTGTCATCTGGACAGTCCACAGCACAGATCCTAAACACTTGGGGTTCGAAATCTCATAAAGATGCTTCTCTCCGTAGAGGTAGAGTGGGTGGAGAGAGAGGAGCCAGGGAGCAGGACCTCATTGTCTGATCAGCTTCCATGATTAAGATGATAAAGAAATGCTAAATGTAGAAATTATAAAGAAAAATATAGTAGTATCTGAATAAAACAGAAACTAAAGGAAATATATCAGATTTTGCTTAAGTTTTTTAACATGTCTCAGGCAGTTAAATTTGTTTTACAGCATGAATGAGAAAAATCTAAACTTTGTTACTTGTGACTTAAAAGGGTAAAATGGAAGATTATTTGGTGTTGGAATTATTTGAACAAGACTGTGTTTGTGATTTGTGTGTGTGTGTTATCTTGCTTTTTTGCAGGGCCCAGTAAATCCTTTGGGGCCACCTGTACCCCATGGGCCCCATGGTGTCCCAGGCCCCCATGGGCCTCCTGGACCTCCAGGGCCTGGAACTCCAATGGGACCGTACAATCCTGCACCTTATAATCCAGGACCACCTGGCCCAGCGCCTCAGTAAGTTCTGGGTTTGGTTCCTGGGGTTTTTACCAAAGATCCTGGTGTGTGGTAAATATTGTTGTTAATACTGTGTTTTTGTGTTTCCCCTTCAGTGGCCCTCCAGCCCCGTATGCACCCCAGGGCTGGGGAAATGCATATCCACACTGGCAGCAGCAGGCCCCTCCGGACCCAGGTAAAGGTGCTTACCTTCTGCGTGTTCTTTCTGTTGTGTGTCTGCCATGGCCATACACTAGATTTCTTGTTGCTGCTTCTACATTTTTTATACATTGTCTACATTCTTTACTCTTCCAGTAGTGTTGGGCACTGCTTCTACAATATTATATGAATGTAAACTCTGATTCGTGGAACTGTTTTCTAGCTTTGTCTGCTTCAAAACTGATACAACAAAATTCCAAAAGCTACAGAAGTACAGTATCTTAGGCTTTGGGTACCAGTGCTCGTCAAATGAATAGCATGTTAATGGTGACATTATCCATGGAAGAGTAGCTCATACTTATTTATAAAATGACTTCAGTGTTTAGTAGTGTTAAATACTTAGGCATTAAACTCCCAAATTTTTAAATAAGATACAAACTGTTCTATACTCCTGATAAGAAAATTTGATGCATTGAATCAGTTGATGTGTAATAATTGCACACTAGAGCTCTAAAATACATTACCTAGTTTCTGTATTGAAGTTGGAATTTTTTTTATATATGTAAGAAAACATTTTGCCATCTTCATAGAGTTTATAGTTGTTTCCCCATCCTTGTCAGAAAGGTATTCTTTGAGACCTGCTAGCCTATGAGTGAGTCCTCATTTTACCTATCTACCTTTTGAGGCCTCTTCACTGGAATCATTTCAAAAAAGCTATTCAGAGTTAGGGTTACTGTCTATATAGAGTATTTTTAGAAACTAACCCAAGTAATTGATTTACATGAAATTGTTTTATTGAATTTGGTTAAAGTATTTTAAGTATGTTCTTAAATGATCCACCCTAAATAATTCACTTTGGAGGAAGTGTGCTCTGTGTGGTGACTAGAGAGCACACTCACCAGGGTAACCAGTGTCCGTTCGTTAAAGAAACAGCCTAAGTTGTATTAACACCTGGGTATACACCGGTGATGAGTTCACGTTTCACAGCAAAAAAATGCATTTCCATGGTCAGTAGTACTGTGACAGGGCACACAGGGACAGAAAAGCGTTAAGTACTTGCTCTGTTACAATTTACATGTCCACTTGAAGAATGAAAAGGCATCTGTTTCCCACTTACAAGTTAATCGGGGTGGCATGGTTTTAAAAAAGGAAGTGAGAGCCAAGCTTGGGCGGGTAGTAGTGGGTAACTGTAGTGGGAAACTGAGGCGCTTCTGCATTGCACTTAGGAGCATGGTCTGGGGTCTGTGAAAAAAATACTGATCATATTAGACAGTGGTTGAGAATTTAGACCTTACACAGGCCTCAGTTACTCTGGTCCTGTCATTCATTGACGAGATGTCAAGGAAGGTTTGAATACTTCTAGGCCTGTTCTCTTCGCACATTGGTAATAAATAAATGGATACTATGTGGAGTAAATATTTAGTAAGTTTTCTATGCTGTATATGTTGCATGTAACTAATTTCTTACACAGTTTTAAAGGTGAAGAGTATGAGAGTGCTTCTTACTGTTCTAGCTGCCAGTTCGAGAGACGGGCATCTGTAATCCCAGATTACCAGCTTCTTGCAAGTTTAAGGTCAACCTGGGCAATTTAGTGACACTGTCTCAAAGTAAATTAACAAAATGGAGTGATAACCTTTAATTGTATCACTTTATAATTGTCTTTTTCTAGAAATCTGTGGTCACCCCCCTTTTTTTTCAAACTTCACTAATCTTTAAGCATCTGGGAACCCTACCTACTTAGAATGAAGTCTCAACAAATAAATATGTAGACTCTGGAGCTGGAGAAGTTACATTCTGTTTGGGGATACAAACACATCGATACGCTTTTATTACTGCTTGACATTTCTACTGTAGAGGACAGAATCGATAGCACAGCTCACTGTCTCTCATCAAGCAGCCTCAACTGACCGCACACCAGTTGATTTCTGCTGTGCCAAGTGCAGAGGAAGCTGAATGTGACGAAAGGCCCAGCCTTGGACTCTTGGAAAGTGCAAGCAGTTTGTTGAGGCTGAAATTTAAGTATTGGGAAGATACTGACAGAGGGGGAGATGGTGTTGGTCTAAAACAGATAAGCCAGGAGGCCCAGGCCCTTAAGGTGTTGACGTATAATGCTGTACTGAAGAGGAGTGACCACTTTGAGGAGGCTGGAAAATAAATGTTTCAAGTACGATCATAATATTAAGGTTAGAACAGGTAAATAAATGAAGGGTGGCTCACCTGTAATAGGGTGAGAGACAGCTAAATTTTCTCTGTGGTGTCTGGTCTCTTGCTTAAAGACAAGACAAAGTTCATAGTTGTGAAATTGTTTGCTGCACAGATTAGCCCCTAAATAAGTCACATTAGAAAAAACAGTGCCCCAGGACGGTTTGAGTCAAAGCATTAGATTTGGAGTGAAAAGATCTTCCATTCCTGCTCTACCTCTGCTGCTCGCTAGTTTTGTTACCTAGGAAAGCCTGTGCCCGGACCTCAGTTTTCTATATTAATAAAAGCCATTAGTAACAACGAAAATAGAAAAATTCAGTTTTCATGCACTGTCTGTGGTTTGATGACTAATTTTTGGTTCCTTATGTTAGAAAACTTAGAGAGATTGATACTGATTCTAGGCTTCAAATACCAACATTGAATTGTGTTTATTCCAGCCAAGGCAGGAACAGATCCAAATTCAGCTGCCTGGGCCGCGTATTACGCTCACTATTATCAGCAACAAGCACAGCCGCCACCTGCGGCTCCTGCAGGCGCACCAGCCGCCACCCAGACGAACGGGCAAGGTAACTATGGTAACTGAAATTTTTATTTTTTCATTCAAAAGCCTGAGTTTGTGTTAAGAATTATATAGAAAGTACATCACTGTATTCCTAAAATTTCTCACATTTGATAACAACTTAAATAACAGACCTTTCTTAAATAAATTACTTTGAAATAATTTTCTAACTTTATAGAAGTTATAAGAACAGGGCTGGGGATTCAGCTTAGAGGCAGAGCACTAGCATGCGTTAAGGCCTTGGGTCTGACCCCCAGCATTCAATTTAAAACAAAAGTTCTGAGGGTACTACCAGGAACGCCCAGGTGGCCTGGCCATTGGTGCTTTACACCACTCACACCGCTACCCACTCTTAGCACGTGTGTGTTCGTGTCATTGTCATCATTTCCAAAAATCACTAGAAACTACTGCAGGCATAAAGCCATGCTGCCCTTAAATACATTGTGTATTTTTTCAAAAAATATACAACCATTGTACAGCCCTCCGTGAGTTCTATCAACACTGCTCTGTCTTTACTGTCCCAGTACGTAGCTCTTGAGTTCAGTCATCAGTATTCTTTCCCTTAATTCACAGTCCCGTCTGGTACCATACTTAGTTGTCAGGTTGGTTAAGTGTTAGTTTATTCCAGTCTGGGATAGTCTCCTGCATTTTTTTCTCTTCAGCATTATAAAGTATACACACTTGTTTTGCTAGGTGATTATCAACCTAGGTCTCTTCAACCAGTTCTTTCTGACAGGGTCTCACATTGTTTCCCAGGCTTGTCTCAGACACTTTGCCTCAAATGTTCTTTCTGCCTTAGCCTCCCCAGTACTGGATTACAGGTGTGCGTCACTGTACCTGGCCTGTTTGGTTTATTTGTTTTGGTTTTTTTTTAAACAGGGCCTTGCTTTGCAGTTCATGCTCGCCTTGAACTCACTTTATAACGCAGGCTGGTCTTGAACTCACAAGAGTCCTTTTGCCCTAGTCTCCTGAGTGCTGGGATGACAGGCGTGCACCACCATGCCAGGCTTTGATTTTTTTTTTTTTTTTAATCATGTGGTAGTGCTTACTTGGCAGTAAAAACTCAGAAGTGATGGTATGCTGTTAACAGTTCAAAAATGTTTAAATATTCCATCTTTAGAGATAGCATACTACCTCCATCACTTCATTGTATTGGTTTTGTACTATACAGGTACTACCACCGTTTTTCCCTGAAATTAGTATTTTCTGAGACAATAGACCGAGATCCTGCCATTGTGCTGTTTTCATCCAGTGTGTTCGCCTCTCCACCTTAGGGTTCATTAATGCTCCTTCCTTATTAAACCACAGTCCTTGCAGTTTCCCTTGTCCCTCGCTGTACATGTACTAGTATCAGTCTGAGTCCCTGTTTTTATATAGTAGGTTGTATTTTTAAGCTTTTTATTACTTTAATAATCAGACTGTCCTAGATTTGACCAGTCAAGAGTGTCTTCGTGGTGGTTGCTGTATCCTTTTGAAATGCCTATCATTCTTCAAGCAGTGTCTTACTGTCTGGCACATCAAGGACTTTGTGTTGTTACTTTTGTCTGTTTTAATGTGCTGCTGTTTGTCATTGTGGGGCTTGAACCCGGGGCCTTTGGGCTGAGCTACCTCCCCAGCCTTTTTTGTTGTTGTTCGGCTTTGTTTTTTGAGGCAGCAACCCTCCGGGGTGCCAGGTTCCCAGAACCCTGGGATTTACAGGCAGGAGCCTAGCTCTTGGCTTGACTTCTAATGGAGGGTGGTGTTTAGAAACCAAACCAAGTGTGTGTGTCCCTGCTGCAGTGTCGTAGTTTGCAGCTCTAGTCTATTTACATACAGTACTACATGCCTACACACACACACAAAACACTGCAGTGTCCACAACTGTGATACACACATCTATATCTGTGTTTGTGTGTACTGTTTCAAAACCTCATGTTGATGCAGTGCCATCTAGCACTTAAAAGGCATTTGTGCTGGGGTGTGGCTCGTTGGTAGAGTGCTCGCCCACCCTGCACACGGCACCACAGAAGGAAACCTGAAAACAAAAGGCAGATTTACCTCTTGCCTTTTTACTTGCTTTACTGTGAAATAATGAGAAACATGGTATTTGTGATGTGTTTTCTTTTCTTTCTTTCTTTCTTTTTTTTTTTCTTGTACTGGGAATTGAACTCAGGATCTTGCACTTGCCACGCAGGCGCTTATGCCACAGAGCTAAATCCCCAGCCTTCGATGTGTTTTATTTTATTGATGTACAGACTCCATGTAACCCATGTTTTCTATTCATGACTTCAGTACCCCACTGTCTGTGAGCCGTGCACTGTCAGGCACCCCACTACCATACAGTGCCTGCCTTCCACTTGCTACTCATAGGAGCCCCCTCCTACTGTGCAGTCAGGAAACAGAGGCCCCATTGTGCCTTTTAAAGACTTTAATCTTGTTTTGTTTTTCTTAAGGAGATCAACAGAATCCAGCTCCAGCTGGACAGGTTGATTATACCAAGGCTTGGGAAGAATACTATAAGAAAATGGGTATGTTTATGTTTTATGTGTATGTGTTCATTTGTTTACTATTTATTTAAAATTGAAGCAGTTAGTAAATACTAAGAGGTTAGAGATGATAGAAGCATGTGTGCACTGTGTTTCTATAACATCCGTTGACATCAGTCCATTTAACTTTTGTAATGTTGAGGACAATAACTTAATGAGATACATTCTAAAATCACTGGACTTTCAAACGTACCAAGACCATTACAAATAATGCTTAAATTTTGGGTTGTATAACAAGGAAATACATTTGTTGGTTAATTCAAAGCAGAAACCTCCTCACTGCCTGCGTGACACTCACTCCTACTGGACCCTGTATAGAGACAGTCACTGTGTTACCAGCCTCAGTGGCATAAGGGCACATTTTAGAGCACTGAGCACAAATTGGTTCTGTGTAGATCATTTTTTTTTTATTTTTGCTGCAAAAGAAGAAAGACGAAATCTATAGTTACAGTTAATAAATTTGAATACTGTATATGAAAAAGGAAAATCAGTCACCTGGGACAGCTCTTATCTGAGGATTTTAAAGAACAGCTGGTAGAGAGATGGTTGTAGATGAGAAGGCAAATAGAAATGTCGGCCATGAATAAAAGTGAGAACTCCGTGCACCTACTCATTTTGGACCATGTAAAGTATAAAAGCGCTAACAATGTGTTAACACTTACAGAACACCTTGCATGCTTAGCACAGTGATGGATATTTGGCCTAACAGCTAGGAATACTGCCCTACTGCAGCCTACACTTGCTAAGTGATTTGCAGGTATGTTACTATAAATTGCTGTCTGAAAAAAAAGAAAAAGAGCTACATCTTCACTGACAGTTCACTCATAGGTTGAGAAACAGGTCACACAACTACTGAGTGGTGAACCAGAATTTTACTTCTCATTAGACTCTTGAATCCCAAGCCCATCTTCAAATTTGTATTTTCAAAGGGCCATTTGGAACTTGATACTCTTCTGGGCAGATACTTTTTTTCTTTCAAATCAGATTTTATTGGTACATTTTAGGTATGTATAATGATCACATTCATCATAGAGATTGTATACTGTACAGATAGATACTTTTCTCGTGCTTTTGCTGATTCATAGCATGGCCAGTTGTAGAAAATAAAAGCTAAACAGATAAATTCACCCATCTCAACTGGCATAGAAAAGGTAGAATTTTGTCCTATGATAGTCAACTTGTGGTTCTTAAGTGTAAATTTCACTGTTTTCTTTGCCGAAAACGTCTGAGTTTGCACCAAAAGTTTTTCAGAAGGGTGATAACCTTTTTTTTTTTTATTTGGCGGTACTGGGGATCAAACTCGGGACCCTGCGTTTGCTAGGCAGGCGCCTATTCCACTGAGCTGTATCCCCAGCCCGCGATAACCTTTTTTTTGTGTGTAAAAGTATGCTGTGTGGTGAAGGATTTCTACAAAGTTGTATTTCTATTTAAAGAAAGAAAAACCTGTCCTGTTAAAACGGCCTTCTTGAAAAGTTGTGCTCCATTTTATTCCTAATATAACAGAATGATTGTTTTTATGACTCTTTCTCAGGCTTATCTACAGCAGCTAGTCTTCTGAAATGTTTTAACTTTATCTCAGAGTAGTATATTTAAGGGGGAAAAATATTTAAAACTTCTATTATGTCAAAAAGTGAATGGCAAATAAAAATACCTCTGCTTGGGAGTGAAAAACAGTATCCTTAGGCTGACTGTGCAGTTCATTGTCTGGACTGTGATGCTTTTGATGAGGACACTTGTCAAAAACCATGTGCTCCTGACCCTTGCAGCACACTGGTCAGGGCCTGTAGCCACCTTAACATTAACAGTAGCATCACCATTTTTGGTACCAAGTGTTGAGGTTATAAAGTACATTAGCTCCAACTTGTATTTTTACAATACATGGTATATACCAAGTATATTGCTATATTGTTAATGAATGAATGTGTAAAAGCAAAGGCTTACTAATTAACTCAGATAATCATTGTGGAATGATTTGGCTTCTGTACCTTATTAATGCCTTTTATTTCTTTATACCATGACTTAATTTTTTTGGTTAGCTCTTTCACATTTTACATGGCCCAAAATGAGTTGGTATGGTAAGATTTTTTTATTCAAGGTAAACATTGTCACTTGCTGCCTTCTTTTCAGCTCTTTTCCCTGCCAGCTAGTCTCTAAAAATCCCAATCCGAGGTCCTTGCTTAATGTCTTACTACATCCTTTATGGAAAAGACCATGTGGAAATAAGTATCTATGTTTGACTAAAGACTGTCCTCCACCATCTTTCCTATCTGTGGTACCACAGTGATCACCTGTTTGTTTTCTGAGCAAAGTGGACCGAGTGGGCAGTTTTCTCTTATAGATAAATCTTTAGATAATGAGATAATTTTGTTAAGTATTTAATGAACATTTTTTGTAGTGTGATAGCTACACTTGCCTGTAAAAGTTCTTTTTGCAATTTGCTTAATTACTATAATTTCTTCCAGGTATGTTATTTGTCCTCCGGACTTTTTGGGATAACCACAAGAGATCTTAAAGCATAAAACTAATCCAGTTTGTTTTTTAGGTGTCTTAAATGGAAGGAAAAAATAGAGTAATAAAATTAGGAGATTCAAAGTCTTTATTTCCAGAGCTACTTAACTCTTTCTAATGGCCTGTTTAGGGTTCCCATAGGCTCCAGATCTCCTGATTTTTAATTCCTCATCCAGGGTAGGCATTATCTGCTTTTAATATGTAGCTTACCAGAGTATGTAACGTTTATAACTGTCAGAGCTTTTAAATTGTAATTCAGCTTTACCTATTAACAGGAAACTCCATTAGTGGACTGCGCTGTAAATGTGTGATTATGTACTAGTGAATAAGCCTCTACTGAAACAATTTCTTATTTATTGATTGATTGATTGATTGAGACGGTCTTACTACTATGTAGTCCAAGTTCCAGGCTAGCCTTGAATTCACCATGTATCCAAGTCAAATTCAAATGGTGATCCTCCTGCCTCAGCCTCCTCAGTATTGGGATGACAGACAGACATGCACTATCACGCCCCACTTAAGAAATTCTTATAGATCAGTAGGATTCTAAATAGTCAAAGAAGGCAATTTTAGGTCTTACAAGTAATTACAGTTCTCTGGAAGGGAGTGTTTTTAAAGCTAGAATTAAAAAAAGTTTGTTATAAGTAGAGACCTCCAAGAGAACAAAGTTTCAAGGTAAAGAGAGGTGGTTCCTGTTTGGAGGAGGGTGTGTGACGCCATTTTGGGAAATGTTTGACTTCAGGACGGTCTTTATGAAGGGAGAGAGAATGAGGGCTGTGGGGGGAGATGGCGGGCGCGTGGAGAGAGTTAAGTATGACAGGACATTCAGGTCAGAGAGGCTGTAGTAGAATGTTAGGGGTGAATCTAGGGCAGGTCTTCTATCTGTTGGGTAAAGTTAAAGTAAAATTGGCACCTCAGCGATACGTAAACAGGAGACGATGTCCCCCTGAGGTGTGGGCTCAGTTGTGGCATGAGAACAGGAAGTAACCAGGTGTGGGGTGCATGCCTTGTAATAACAGCTACGCAGGAGGCTGAAGCAGGAGGGTCGCAGGTTCAGTGCCAGCCTGGGCAGCCTAGCAAAACCATGTCTCAACAGTTTAGAAAGGGTTGGGCATGTAGCTCAGTACGAGGTCTGGGATTCAACATTTCCCCTACCCTGCCCCCGGAAAAAGAAAAGATGGGTCAGTAGCTAGAGGGAGGGACGTTGGTGAGACACAGACGTGCCCGCAGGGCCGGGGAAGTAGGAGAGGTGAGAGCCGAGGCTCGGGAAGCCAAGCTGGGGGGCGGCTCTGCTTTCAAGTCGCATTTGGCCGTTAGAATTGGAAACTGAGTGTGGCAGGGTGAACGGTTTTCTCTAAGTGTGTGATAGTCAGCGCTGAGGCTGTTTGGGAGACAGATGCATGCCTCTGCCATTTTGATTTATTTTTAAAACATTAATCTCTTTTTCTCCCTTCTACATTTGACTCGTTCAGTTATTTCATTTCTCATGTAAGAAAAAAATCATGATATCTGACTTTGTGCATCTGGCTTCTCACTTAACACAATGGTGTCCAGAGTACTCTGTCTTTCTGCAGGTGACTAGTTTCACTCCGTGGCTGAGTGATACCACACCCCGAGCACGCGCCGCGTCCCCTCTCTCCACTCATCTGTTGAAGCATCTTGGCTCTTTGCACAGCTCAGCTGCTATGATTTGTGCTGTTGCAAATAGAAGTGCATATCTGGGTGTTGCTGTAGCGCACTCCCTTCAGTTCTTTCGGGAATGTGGCTAGGAGCAGATTTCATCGCGTGTGCCTTGATGTTTGGCCCCATTACCCTCTCTTCCTGCTACCTCCCTCTCTGGGAGTCTCGCCTTCTGGTATTCTTGGGGCGGGCGGGGCGGTGTGTCTGTCTGTCTTCTCATAAGAGAGAATACAGTTATTTTTGTGATTCTGGCTCACTTGGTCTAGCTGCATCCCTGCTCTGGTAAATGACATTTCTTGGCCTTTTTGTAGTAAATGCTGTTCCTGAAAGTAGTTCTGATGTGTATCTCCCTAACAGCTGAAGATGTTGAATAAATTTTCACATAATCCTTGCCCATTTATACTTGGGGGAAATGACTTTATTCAGTTTGCCTCTTGGGGAGGTGATTCTGGTAACCAGGTCTTTGGTGTGTTTTGATTTGGTTGTTTTCATAGAGGTGAGAGAGGGGAATCTAGTTTCAATCTTGAGCATGTAGCTAGCCGTTTTCCCAGCACCATTTGTTAGAGGGTCTTTTGGAATGAGTTTTCCATGGGCATCTTTTTCAGATTGAAATACATATACCTGGAGCATATGCTGGCTGCTTACGCTGAGGTTTGTTTCCCTTGGAGATACGGTGTGTTACTGTAGCTTGCAGGGGGCATGTTTGGATGTGGGTGATGTGTGTTTCCGGGAACATTGAGTCTGATGAGTTTTTTCTTGTGCCTGTTCCCACCATCTTGTACTGTGTTGTTACCATGCCTCTAAAACACAGTGCCTCTTAAAGTAAGGCTCAGTTCCTTTTCGCTCCTCTGAGATGGGGATTATTCTTCCTTAACTAGTATACAGTCTGTAAGCAGCTCTGTGACTACTGTGTGTGTGTTTTCTCCTGCTGAGACATGTTTTGAATTTGCTGGAATTGTATCTCCTTGTAAGATCAAAACATTCAAACTGACTTCCTCATTGAGAAGAGTTGTTTTTTTGGAAGAAAAATACAAGGTTTCTTTGGTAAATGAAAATTGGCTCTGTGTTGCCCCCATAAAAGGTTTTAAAGTTAAATAGTCATAAATCTTAAATTTTTCATTCACTCTAGCTTTAATTGCGTGACCAGTTTTCTAATGGTGATAGGCTGCTTTCTGAAATTATAAACTTGTCTTGTTGGCAAGTAAACATAGAAGTAGCTTCCAGGATGTGCTCTATGCCCTGGGTTTGTGTTCTCAATTAGGTCATCGAGCCAGGTGTTTATGGAAGGGAACTAAGTAAAGAGCACATGTTCACTTCTCTCAATTTTTTTATATCTTCAAAAATTGGAAGAACTGGCTGGAAATACAGCTCAGCAGCACAGCGCCTGCTTGGCAAGAGTGAGGTTTTCCGTTCCACTCCTGGTACAAAAAAAAAAATTTGGACAAATAGAAAAGCGAACACTGCACTTCATCATTTTAAAAAAGTTAGCCATAAATCTTCTGTGCACGAACCCCATTACAAAGTAAGTTGCAGAGACAGTTTTTTCTGAGTAACTAACACAGTAATACTCTCAACACAGAAACTAGGCTTAAATATTCCCACGTGTCAGGAAAATGTCTTGTTGTGTAGTTAACTTGGTAAAGCTCCATCTGTTTTAATTCAGAGCTCATTTAGTGTTATGCATTGTATTTGCTGCTTGTATCTCCTCACTGGCCCACGATGTAGGAAGATCATCTTCCCTAGAAAAAGACCTGGTGGAAGCTGAGGTTGGGTTTCACTGACCTTGTTCTTTCTTTATGTCAAGTAGAATTTTGTTGCGATGTAAAACACATCAAGTCTTTACTCATCACCCTTTGCTATTTTTGTTTGCTTTTCCTAGAGGTTCTTTTGTAGTTCTGTGGAGGGCTCACTGGGTGAGACCAGGGAGGGTAAAGGGTTTGCTCCCGTCATTTGCCTTCGTTCATCCTGGTGTACGGGTTGACAGACTGCGTCTGCGGGGAGGCTTTTGAGGTTAGAACAGTGAGGCCTCGCTAACTGGAACCGAGTTGAGTGAGGACTGTGCCTGAATCTTTCCTTTAAAGCCGTGTGGACTTTGCTGTAGTTCTGATTTTGGTCATAGTGAACTCTAGAACTCAAATTTATAATCTGCATAAAGCAAAAAGAACTTTCTTGTTGTTAGGGTAGTTTTATCGTACTAATGAATATTTCAGGTAAACAACAGTTGTGATCCTGTGTGCTTTTGTCATGACCTGTACTGGATAAAATACTGTATTAAAATGTAGGGGTTTTTTTTAGGTCAACTAGGGCAGACACAAGATTATTCAAAGGCTTGGGAGGAATATTACAAGAAGCAAGGTATTGTGTTTATTAGAAATGAGATTCTTTGGGGCTTTTAACTGGTTACAAGCAACAAAGTTGTTCTGTTTTTCTCAAAGGTCAAGCGGTCCCTGCGCCTGCTGGTGCTCCCCCTGGTGGCCAGCCCGATTACAGTGCGGCCTGGGCTGAGTACTATAGACAGCAGGCGGCCTACTACGCCCAGACCAGTCCGCAGGGAATGCCGCAGCACCCGCCAGCACCTCAGGTACAGTGCGCTTGCTCCTCTGTTGGTTTTTCACTCTAGTCGTGTCTCCTGCATGTTTACTGTTTGTCTGTTTGGGATTATGTTTACTTTTTAAATTTCCATCTGGCAAAGTATAACTAAATGAAACATTGTGGTGTGTTGTTTGGGTTGTTTTTGGTAATGCTTTCTGGCATCTGAGTGCTGAATATTTCTACAATGCCTTCGATTTTAAAAATAAATTTTCTTCCCCCCAGGGATTTGCAAATCATGCAAGAAGCCACCACCATTTATATTAACCAGTTTTTCTTTCTTAAAGGATTCACTCCTGAATTAGCTCCATTTAAAGGATTTTCTTTAACTTTTTGTGTATTTCTTATGTATCTCTTCTGCACAGGGCCAATAATAAGAAGTGGACAAAACAGTATTTGCTTCATTGTGTGGGGGAAAAAACCTTTGTTAAATATATGGATGCAGACGACTTGATGAAGATCTTAATTTTGTTTTTGGTTTAAAGTAGTGTTTTTTTTGTTTTTTTTTTTTTTGAAAATGTACAAAATATCTATCACTACTGATAGGAGGTTAATATTTCTGTGTAGAAATGAAAATTGGTTTGTTTTTAGTACCTAGTGTAGATGTACACATTCCAGCAAATGTATTTGCAACTATTATGTGGTCAATGCTTTGTGATATAAATGTACTTTTTCAATGTATACTTTCACTTTTAAAATGCCTGTTTTGTGCTTTACAATAAATGATATGAAACCTCCTGTGTCGGTAAGTTGGATATGTGGCTAAAGGATTCATAATTTCTTAGCAATTATAAATTAAGATACATATACACAAATATGTAAGCTTTCCCCATGAATTTACTTGAGTTTTTAAACACTGGCATGTTTTTCCCCCTTGCAGTATAGTGGTAGATTCGAGGAGTTTTCCATTTGTTGTATTTGGCTATTTCAGCACAAGTAATCCTGATATCTTCATTTTTTCCTTCTGTTTGATTAAAACTGCATGTGTGTACAATGACCTTTTGGCATACTTCATTGCATTAACAGTGAAATTTCCTTTTATACATGACCACTGTTTCAGACCTGTACTGCTGCTATAACAGTTAACCTTTCTGTTTTAATTTGATAATTACTTGATTTCCAAGACTGTTTCAGCATAACTGATTTTAAACAGTTTTCAGATAGTGAATTTGAATAGTGTAATAAGAAGGTTTTTTTCCATGTTAAGCAACTCTTTCAATGTATATAATAATAATATCAGTGTTTCTTTCTAAATGTAGGATAGAAAAGTGAATAGCATGCAAAAAATATAGCTACATTGCATCTGCCACGAAACATAATTGGGGTATGGAAATGCTCAAGCCTTTTTCATTTTTTCCTTTTTGCAGTATAGATAAGCTTTGTTTTGTAAATGCACAAGTCCAGTCATTGAATCAAGTTAATTTTTTTATGTACTTGAAATCATTTTATTACTCTTTAACACTCATGCTGAAGTTCTGATATTTTGTTGAAATCCGTTGTTTTACTCTTTGCATATTTGTTGGCTCTTGCATATGAATATATTAGACTACATGCAAATACAGTCTGTCTTGCCATTGTCTGTTGGAGTGCAGGTCTGACCAGCCAGTATAGAACTAGCTCTGTAGGGGTGAGGAGGCCTGTGCTGTGTTTCACCCTTGATTGTGTTCCTTCAAGGAGCATTGCACTGTAAGTACATCAGAATGACAAATGGATGAACTGCAACAGTATCTTTTTGTCAATGTTCCACATAATGCAAATGCCTATTTTGTGTGAATATTATGTTGGAATACAGTGCTGATATCTTGGAAAACCATAACTGCTTCGTAACATAGAATAATAATACATAGTTCTGTATTTTTTTTTAAAGTGAGCTTAATGGGTAAGTATTTTTGATATGCTTTAGCTATAGCTAAAGAAAACTGATCATTTACAAAGTTCAATAGTATTATGGTGCTCCTGAAGTAATTGTTTTTCAGTGTAAAATATGCATATCTTATATATTAATATGAAAAACTTGAAATGTTTAAGGCAGATGTGGTTTTCTGTTTGCAAATAAGCAATGTAGCACTTTTAACATCATTTCATAAGTAATATATTAGTTTTGTCATTGGTAGGGAGCACCATTTGTTGTTTTGAATATATTTAAAGGAAAGATGTTGAAGGACATAAATGTCAAAATTACCTGTAGGGTGGAAAAGAGCAGTACAGTTCCTTGTAGATATTTGGAAATGTTGATTGTTTTATGTAACCTAGGGGGACTTCCCTTACCCTTATTTAGGTATGTAGTTCTAGTTTGAAGTTTAATAGTTAAGGAGTTATCTGTTATCTTTAAGAGTAGGATATTGACATGAAGAAGTTCAGTATTTTGCATGATACTGTTATGTAGATGACTTTTTAGGAAAGTGGTGCATTTATTAAACTGAAGAAATAGTTCAGTTAGATTCAGTATCATAACTCAAAAATCGGAGGCTGTTGATTTTGATTCATTTAAGGTTTAAAATCTTTATTAATTGCAAACAGTGCAATTATTTATACTTCACAGTGCCTTCCCAGACCTTCCACCTTAGGTTCTGCTGCAAAAAGCACCAGGTAAGCACAGCCTAAGGACATATATAAATAAATATTTCAGTACATTGATGTTGTCCCTGTGAGGTTTTTGTGGTTGTGTACTCAAAAGCAATCTGCTACTGCTTCCCCAAAATGTATTTGTTATTGATGCTACCATTTTAGTGGAAAGTCTGTTAAGTTGTTCTGGGTTTTTTTTTTTTTTTTAATTTTATTTTTAATTAAAGCAAGAAAATGATGAGTAGATTGCTACTGTAACTGAACTATATCCAAACCTTTTTGTATTTTCCCCAAAGTGTAGAGTGTTTCAGTTTTAAGAAAGGACACTTAAATAGTTTTCAGGATGTAGGACCCTCTGCTCAGAACCGTCAACAGCCTTCACAGTCGGTTTGTGTGACTGACAGGACTTTTTTTTCCCCTCGAAAGCTATAGTTCATTTTTTTCTTATTAATTATAATAATTCAGTAAGAACATTATGGGTCAATTTTACAGTGATTTTTCTTAGATAATTCTGTTATATGCTGAAAAAGGAAAAACTATAAGGAATCCCGGCAGTATGTTTTGATAAAAAGCATGTGCATCAGTGAAATGTTAACTGTATAGCAAATAACTTCATAATCTGTGTAGCAACCAATATTTTTCTGACTTTTAATAATTTAATAACTGACGCTGCATTTATTTTATTTTTTGCCAGTTTAAAATGTTTGTGTGTTATAGATTTTAACTGGTACATATTTTGAGTTAAGATGAATGTATTAAAGCAGCATCTTACCAGTTTTGTTTATTCAATTTCTAAAATGTGCTGATCCTTTTAAAATTCCTGCTTATCTCTACAACAAAGGAAAATATTCAAAAATACTGCCTTCATTTTCACACACAGTGCTGAAGATGCTGCAAGCACCAAATCATAGCTCATAAAATCAGGCCCTGAGATAGTTACCCATAAAGAGGAATCCTTTGAGTGTATGCCATTGGTGAGCCGATGAGCATGGACCGTAGGAGGGCTCATGTAGAAGGTAAAATGGCAAATCGTCATTGAGAACTATGCAATGTGTTCCCATACATGGTCTGGTAGGGTGTGATGTACCTGCTTTGCTCACTTTGCATTTTAAAGTGCTATTCACTTGATCTTTAATGTTCCATGAACTGTTACATTTCTTACGTTATAGAGTTACTGCACCACATTTATGTGTTTGTGTGTTTTACTGATCAATGCTAGGTGTGTTTAACGTTGACAGTACAAAGGGGCTATTTCAGCCTTAAGAGCCTGTCAAGTTTTGATTAGTTATAGTTTGCGTTTTTATAACAGAATGTAGAAGAATGCTAATAGGTACCTGGGCATTGTTTATATCTCCTGAGGGTTTTTTTCACTCATTACTGTAAACCTTCACTGGTATTACGAGCATTTTTTAAAATGGCGCTAACCTTAACCTTGAAATACACGGAAAGCCGGAAAGGTGAGCCAGCTAACTTGAATGCGGTGGTGTTGAGTGGTGGGGGAAAATGTTTAGTTTAGATTGAAGTTAAATTGATTTATTTGATTTAGCACTTAAGCAAAAATTTGAAGTTTTAAAAGACATCTTAGTATGGTGATGTACTTCTGTTTTGTTTCTTTTAGAAATGAGAAAGTATAGTTTTGTTTTCTTAATTAATGAAAATGGTTTTGATATTGAAACTAGTGATTTGATACTAGTTGTTTATTAATACTGTAAAATACATCCTTAAACATCTTGGTAGTTAATAAGGGTGAGTTTGAGTAGAAATAGAGTACCTTGAGAAGGAATTAGCATATTAAAAAGTGGTAACATTTTATTTGTTTGAATACTCTGCCAGTAGACCCAGTTCTATCTGGAAAGTTCTCTCTTGTCTAGAATAATGCCGTAGAGTTTAGTCGTCAGTGAGGATGTTCTGTTTTTGTTCTGTGTCTCAAATGCTGCCTCATTTTAAAATGCATTTTAACAAATACCGAAAGATAATTTTGACTCTGAAAATAACCTTACTTTTTGTTTAATCAGTCACTTGACTTTTCTTACCACAACATAAACTTTTGAGAGATTTTTAATTGGTGCTTTTACAAAGCAAATCCCAGGGTTTTATTTTCTTTGGTAGTAATCCTAAAGAAACTATTAAATGTATTTGAGAATATATATATTCTTTTCTTATGCATGCTCAATGCATTTTCGTCCTGAGGAAAGTGTTCTCTACAGAAACTACCCGTGTGTAAAAAGAAGATTGGCTTAAAATGGCTACTGTGATGGGAACAGTGTCTTAGGGAGATGCAGCTTGGACGTGAGGTAAATTGAATACTTTACAAACTGTGGTTTAGAGTTTGCTTTAATGATGTTGTATGTAAAGGACACATGATTGCTGTAATTTTGTATTCATTATGGTCTCAATAAAAAAATAAATGTACATTGACAAATACTGTGTGAGTACTGTGTGTCTTTGATGCATACAACACCCAGTGAGAGCTTTTCCCCCTGAAAGGGTTATGTGCTGTGAGCACAGGGAAGTGACCAGGAAGCATTTATCATACAAGTCTTTGAGGAAAGATCTGGGGTTTTTTCCCCTTTAATACACAAGTTACATTATAGCTTCACACTGTAAAATAAAATTCTTTCAGAAAATTAAAATAGAAAATGATAAGAGAACAGCTAATTATTTACAAACTTGCTTTAAAGACTAGGACTTTAAATTGAAGGCTGTGCGCTACTTCCAAGTCTTAGCCTCTCAGATCTTGAAAACTCCAGTGAGGTTGAAAATCTTTTTCTCTGGTGTGAACTATTAATACAAAGTCTTCTTGTTAAAATATAATTTTCTCAGACAAGATCACAATAGAACTCGGTTGTATAAGTGTGTTATACATTTGAAAAGTACATGTTAGATACTCAAAACACTGGCTTATATCAAATTTTGTCTGGCCGTTTCTTAGACCACCTACTTTGTTTCTGTCCATGCTCTTTCCCATGAAAAGAATGATACTCTTTGCCCTTAAGAAATCTGCTTCAAAAAAACTGAAACTACCACAATCAAAATTATGTACTACTAGGAAAAGTCCACTCATTTGTAGGCTCCAATTTCATTGCCTATTTCAGAGTAATTTAGGTGTAAGAGTTCATAAATGACATTCTTTCATGCAAAATAATGTATACTTTAAAAAATAGGTACAAAACTTAGGGGAAAATACACTTCTTTTGTATGTTTCTCAAATAATAGAGTACATGTCCCATGCCCCTTTAGATACATTTGTCGGCTTCTGACGGGAGTGGGGACCCGTGACGCTCACAGCGAAAGGAGGGGTCTTCGGGTGGCTTCTGTTTGGAAAGTCAGGGGAAGGAGTTAAGCGAGTGGCACTTATGGTTTCCTCTTCAGGCCCAGACACAGAAAAGACGGATGGAGAAAGAAAGCTGGGAGGGGGGAGCTCCCAGGGGAGGAGGAGGAAGCCTAGTAGCCGTTAGCTAAAAAGAGAAGAAGGAAAGTTACTTTTGAAGGCAGAGCACATAAACGGAGGAGAAGAGGGAAGGGCCGCCTAGCTCTTACTTTCAATGGTAAGAATGCAGGTGCTGGCCGCGGAGCCTCTGCTGTTGACTGCTTTGCACATGTACTCTCCGCCGTCCTCCGGGAACGTCTCCGGTAAGTACAGGCAGTAAGTGTCTCCTCTCTCGATGTACTGATAGTCCTCTCCGTCCTGCAGCAGCTCGCCTTCGAACCACCACGTGACTTCTGGCTTGGGGTCTCCCGTTACTTTCACAGTAAACCTCACTGGCTCACTGTCCACCACGGACGTGTTTTTGAGCGGCTTCTTGAACCACGGCGCTCCTGATCTGCTTTGCTCCTCATCCTCCAGGGTGGAACCATTGACAATGCTACCCTCCTCTTCCTCCTCCTCGTTCCTCTTCTGTAGGAAAACAAGTGCATTGCGCTGGCTTTGTAACAGCTACCCGAGCACAGGTTTGGGGACAGAATTCTGGAGATACAAAAGCACATCACCTACAAAGTACAGACTATCCTGGTGATTTGAGAGCTAGTCATTTAAAATTCTTCCTGTAAATGGTTTTTAAAACATCCTGGGGAGAAAAACAAGCCTGGGGCTGGTACCTTCTGTAACGCGGCGTCGATCTCCTTTTGCTCAAACTGCATCCGTAGTAACTTCTGTTCCTCGATCCTCCTGTGCTCCTCCTCCTCGCGTGCCTTAGCCATCCGCTCGAATCTGGCTCTCATGTCCACTTTGTGAGTAAATGGAGCCTCGCTTTTTTTTGCAGGCTTTACATCAACGTCTTCTTCCTTTAAGAAAGCGGGCCAAGATGAACAGTTTGCTGAAAAGCAGGAACTAAGTGCTACTAGTTCTGTCACTGTAGACACCCCAAAATAAGTGTACATTTGTGCAAACCGTGTAACTATTGCCCAAAGAACTCTGCACTTGGTCCTGACAGCCCTGGGTGGGGGGGCAGGGGGGCCTCCTGTGTGTATACATCCTAGCAGTTGTTGAAATCTTCCACAGAAGACTGCATACTTCATCCTGTTACATAAACGCCCTCGCTTCTGCGTGGGTTGCCTTGTCTGTCTGACGCCTGCCCCCCAAAAGGGTAAGGCCGTACAGGGTATTGCCATAGCGTGGTGGAGTGTGCGCCTAGTACATGCGAGCCCCTGGGCTCAGTCTGCGGGACAGGAGGCAGAGGGGTTCACAGGTACAGATCCTGTTTCAAAAGTTAGTGTGGTCTCACTTGGTTTCCCAATTACTTGTACTTCAGTTTTTGAGTCTCAGTACTGTGGAGAAATTGCTTTAGGGTATCAGGTCCAGCTAACAGGAACAATATCTCTTTTTTTTTTTTTTTTTTTTTGCGGTACTGGGGATCGAACTCAGGACCCTGCGCTTGCTAGGCAAGCGCTTATTCCACTGAGCTATATCCCCAGCCCCAGGTCCAGCTAACAGGAAAGGGAGAAGTATGAAACAGGTTAATTATATAAGAAAATCTTGATTTCTGTGAAGTTTTGCATTTATGTTGTAGTGGAAGGAGTAGAAGTTGGAAAAGTTTTTGAGTTCATGTAGGCAAAGCCTGAAACATCAGCACAAGCAGCTGCCTGATGGTTAAACATACATGGATTATGTGTCGCTGATGCTCAGGCAGTAGAAACGAAGGCCCACCTGCACTGACCGTGCGCAGTGGGCGGTTTTACTATTACCCGTCACCCCTAGAAGCTAAGACTGTGGTCAGACAACGATCTGCTTATTTCAGCCTATAAATAACTGCTTTCTGACAGAATCCCATTTAATAACTCAAGACTTTCAGATTTTAGCATACAAATCTGCAAATTCAGAAGCTCATATAGCTCCTTGAATATGCACTAGGAAAAGAAGTGTGAGTTTAAAAACCCCTTCTCAGCTAATTGGGAGAAGGTGTGCAAGCAGCCAGTTAAGCGTCCCTGTCCCGGTGCAGCCTGAGGAGGTGGGTTAGTTTTTTTTTGGAAGAATTGTTGCCCATGAGGCCCATTGTTTATAGGGCACTGACAGCCCTGGCACAGGAGCACTACAGCACGTGGTATCTCTGAGGTGACAGGATAAGCGATCGTTCGGGAAAGACTACACTGCGGTCAAACGCTGCATAAGGGTCTGATGGCCTTAAGAATCCAGTGGGATGGGTGGGATGTAACAGGTGCTGCAGTGGGATTCTTTTTAGAGTTACATGAATGAGGCCTAGAGTGCACTCCAGGAGGCTGAGGCATGAGGGCCAGAAGTCCAAGCCCAGTCCGTACAACTCACACTCAAAAATTTTGGTACAGGCCTGAGATTGCCACACATACCCCATATTGTGAGGCTGAGGCAGAAAGATCTCAGTATTCAGACCTAGCCTGAGCAACTTGAAAACTTAGCAAGACCTTGTTTCCAAAAACAAAATTTTTTTTTAAATTATAGAATATATCAGGCTGGGCATCCCAGCATGTAGGAGGCTGAGGCAGCAGGATTGTTGCGAGTTCAAGACCAGCCTGGGCTACAAAGTGAGCTTGAGGCCAGCCTGAACTGCATAGCAAGAACCTGTCTCAAAAAGACAAACATTTGAAAGATACGTTAAATGCTATTTTCTAAATTAGAGGGTCTGTCAGACCTGTGGAGTGGAGGTTGCTATAGGGATTCAAATTAGCGCTTGTTGGAGGGACCTACTCAGGAAGGTGACTAACTGTTCAGGGCTATCACCCTGGCGTGGTAGCATACACCTGTAATCCCAGCCTGACTGCGTAGTCTGTTTCAAGAAAAAATTTCTTTTGAAAAAAATCACTTAGCTACCTAATTTCTCACCTACGTACTTTGTGGGGATAGGTGTGACTGCTCCTGAGTTTCCACGGCCTTTAACCAAAACAAAACTTCATGCTGATTGAATTCTATCTGCTGCGATTCATTTAACCTCTAAAGACTCCTCTCAACTGATCTTGTACTGGCTGCCAGTAAAATACTGTTGTGGTCCAGGGCTTTAGTCACCTCCATGCTTCTTTTTCTAAATGGCTTGCCTGCCACCCTAGGATACTGTTCATAAAAGTAAAACAGATGGATGATCCTGCCTCAAACCTAAACTCAGGACCTGTGTTTGATCACACCTTTACCTTACCTAAAACCATTCACCGCTCCTCTGCAGACCTGATTTCCCTACCGTGTATCTGGTTTTCCAAAACTTGGGGTGTAGCACTTGGCCCCTCGGTAACTGCCGGCCCAGCAGGAACCTTTCACACAATGTTCAAAGCTTCCTCCCTGCCCCCAGATTCAGAACTTCTTGCTTATCTTGTAGTTCACCAAGATCCCAGGAGCCTTTGATAAATATTTTTCTGTCTTCCTAAAATTTTTGAATAACATTGTTGCCCAGGTTATAGTCCTGCACGGTTAGGCCCTTACCCAGCCACAACCTACCTTGGTAACTTTGTAACCTCTCACCCATTGCTCTAAGATTGTTGTTGATGCTCTGGACCTACTGTCCCCTCCCCCAGAAAACATGTCCCACCACTACTGACACATCATCCTTTCAATCATATGCCCCTCTTTACCTATAGTGTTGACACAGCCTTCACACTCTGCTTAAATGCCCTTTTTCTCAGCCTACAAGCCTCACCTAACCAGGTGTGATGATGCAGTCCTGCAGTCCCAGCACTCGGGAGGCTGAGGCAGGAGGATCACCTCAAATTTGAGGCCAGTCTGAATTACAGAGCAAGACCCTCAAAAAAAAAAAAAACTCACGTAGGCATAATGACTCCATCCAGTTTGATCCTGTAACACTCACGTACAACGTCTTCAAGCATAATCAGTGTTTTCAAGCATATCCTATTAGGCTCATTCATCTGTCCCCAGAACAACTTAGGGCCCAAGAGAAGTTACAAACTACCTCACCCTGCTTCTTTAATTTCTAGCTTTTGTTGCAACCATGCTCAGGCAGGCCCTAGCCATCTAGATTAAGCAGTCTGTGAACAGGGATTGCAAATTAAGTCGCCAAGGCAATCCTGGTGTTCAGAGCCATCTGTCACAGCAGGAAGTCGACTTAATTTTTAATGTGTATCAAGCACACCACCGCTAGTGTCAATGTATCTGTCTTGTTTGCAGTACTGATAATTGACCCAAGGGCTTGGCACTGTGCTACATGCCCACCCCTTTCTATTTTTATTTTGAGACGGTCTTGCTAAATTGGCCAGGCTGGACTCAAATGAGTCCTTCCTGCCTCAGCCTCCCAGAGTGCTGGGAGTGCAGACATGTGCCACCACATCTGGCTTCTCTCCATGCTTTAAAAATCCCTTCACATGGCATCTTGAGACCTTCCATGATCATGGCACCTGTACTTACATTTTACATCAATTACCTTTGATTGCTTTTCCCCAGTACTGGGACTGACACAGCTACATTTCCTGCCTTCATTTCTTTTTTACTTTGAGATAGGTTCTTGTTAAGTCACTAAATTGCTGGGGCTGGGCTTGAATATTTTGATCCTCCTTCCTCAGCCTCCCAGAGTACTGATATTACAGGTGCATACCAGCACACCCAGTTTACCTTTGATTCTTTGCATTCAGTGCTCACCTGAATGAACTGCTTATGGCCCCAACGGTTTGCACATAACGTCTTCATGCTTCCCGCTCTCAGTCTCCTCTGAAAGCCCTCCCGACCTCCCATCCCTGCTAGTGGAAGACTTGATAAAAACGTATTTTTAGAATGTAGGTCAGATGCTGTTAAACATTATACAAAGGCAATTCTGGCAGGAAATAGAGTCCAGATCTCACTTAGCCAATACTGAGCCATGAAGTCCTCCCTAGCTGGCAGAGGCCACAGGAAGTGTTATTTTACACAGGGAGGTGGTGCCGGTCTGTGTCCCCAGACTTGAGACTGGCTCTTCCCGGAATTACAGCTGTGCTGCTAAGCAAACCCTGGGGGCTTTGCGGCCCTCACCGATAAAACGGGAAGTCCCTAGGACTACTCTGGGGTGAGACGCGATACACACTGGTCTTACTGAATCAGCTAAACTACATTCCAGTCTCTTCAAACCACATTCGCTTAGCCTGAGCTGTGCGATGTTCGTTGTGTGCTAAGTCTCATTTTTGAAACAGTGCTAGAGTGGGAAAGCCTTTCAGAGTTTCTTCAGGTCTTTGTGTGACTGTGCTAATGTCCGGACTATTGTATACGAGCACTAAAATGACCCCAAGGCGCCATGCGTGAAGTTCGCTACCACTGGACCGCGGCTGTGTTACGTGGGCCGCAGCGTACCTCGTGGAAGTGCTCCGCTTCTCGCTCCTTGATTTCAAGGTCAGTGGCTCTCCTCCTCGCCCGCTCCTCTTCTACCTTTCTCTGTATTTCTCTCTCAGACAGCTGTCCGATTCTTTCAAACTTGCTTTTTAGGTTCTTGGCTTGAATAGAACCACTTCTTTTTAATTTGATTAATTCTTCGTATTCTCTGCTCAATTCAAAAGTTTCACACTCTTCCTCTTCCTTCAAGAAATGGAGATTTTTACATTGGCTACCAGCAAATCACATCACTCGCTCCTTATCCACAGGGTATTTTTAAAGACGCCCAACAGATAATCCTGTGTGCGCTGGGTTGTTTTCCTATTCATCCCTGGCATACAGATTCTTTTATTTTCCTGTTTTCTTACAAAATTGAGACCTTTCATTTACAGGAAGCCTTTCTGCCTGGTGTATCCAGATTACAGCCTTTGTGCTCTTGGCTTTGCAGCCATTAGGAAAGAGAACTCGGCTTACTTGAACACAAGCCCCTCCCTCCAGTGACATCAGTCTGTTGACAGAGAAGCCACTAACAGGCAGGTAGCGCGTGCGACGCAGATGTGCTGCAGAGAGGCAGGCCTCGTGCCTTGGCGGGACCACGTACTGTAGCACAGTAGCAGCTTGTGAACTGTCTGTTCCTGTAATCTCCCGCTGAGTTCCCTCGAGACTGGGGCTGACCACACGGTGGTTTGGTCAATAAAAAGTGCACCATGTTGTACTCAAAGCTTAAACAAACTCTTCCTGAAACAATGTCCAATCTAATTAAAAGTGGTGCGACATTCAGGACCAGAAATTATTCCTTTTAAAATATTTTTGGTCAGGAAGCATGGCTGAACTCCTCTAACATTTTCATAACCTGCTAAAATTAAAACCCGCCTGGCAAGAGTAATGTTTACCAGGAATTATAGGAAGATTTTTACTAAGGGAAAGAAATGGAATTGGGCTGGGGATATAGCTCAGCAGCATAGCACCTGCCTGGCAAGTGTGAGGTTGGGTGTTTGACTCTCAGTACCAGAAAAAAGAAAAAGGGAGGGAGGGAGGGAGGGAAGGGAGGGAGGGAGGAAGGAAGGAAGGAAGGAAGGAAGGAAGGAAGGAAGGAAGAGAAAGGGAAAGAAAAAGAAAAAGAAAGAAAGAAAGAGAAGAAGAGACAGGGAAAGAAAAAGAAGAGAAGAAGGAAGAACTGGGAGAACACCAGGCTCAATTAAGATATGAATTACGGCTTTGATGAAGTGTGTGTGGCCTCTTACTAGTTGTTTAACCCACTGGGCATGATTTTCTTCATCTATAACTAGAGGCTGAGTATCTCCAAAATTTCTCCTTGGTTTTATGGTCGTCTTTTAAACATCACTATTAATACTCAAGCTAATATTAGAACTATAGTCTGGTAAATCCCTACATTTTCCTGGAAGTGAGTTTTCACAGACAATTAGGCTGTTCATTTCCAGCTCGCCCTATGAAGTAAGTGCTATTAAACTGGGGGGGGGGCGGGGCGGGGGCTGGACCTTGGAATACTTGCCCACAGTATAGCTGTACGTTCGTGTCCATATGGCAGTTACACTCCCAGGCAGACCCGATCACGGCTGAGCGACAGCCAGCACAGGTACGGAAAACTGCTTCCCACAGCTCATGGCCCCAACCTGTGATGAATGAGCAACTTCCCCGAGACCGTCTCCTGGGCAGGGACTCGCTCCGTTCTTAGGTCACCATGCGGCCTGCCAAGCGTCTCGGCACTGCCACCCCGGGGCTGGGGCATTCGCTGCTCCCCTTGCCCTAAGTCGGGGCGCTGACCCCATCCCTGCGTCCAGCCGGGCACTGCCAGGGTCCCACTCTCCCCTTCCCTTCTGCTGCCTGTTAAACCTGAGCCACCCACCGGAAATAACAGTAACTTCCCCAGACACGGGGAGAAGTTTAGGCAGAGCCTTGGGAAGGAGGCCACTGAGCAGCCCCTCGGGACGGCAGGGGTGCAGGGGGGCCCCAGCGCATCTTCCGTGGACCAGTCGGCTTTTACTGCGAACACCGCCAAGCCGAGGCAGCCCCCCAGGGCACGGCCGTGCAGGCCCCTGGGCACGGACTCCCGCGTGTGCACAGGCTGTGCGCTGCGAGCTGTCTGCGCGCAGGGTGCCGCGTGCACACGGATGCGCCAGTGCGCACCCAGGTGCTTCACGTCGGAGTTCCACATGGGGTAATTGAGTACAATACAGTGACTCAAATTCTTGCCCGCGAAGCTCGGTGTAGATTGTGTGCTCAGAATACACGAGGCCCTGGGTACGATCCCCACCCCTCAAAAATAAAAGCCTCCCAAACTGATGAACTTACTAAAATCTATCCTGTGGTTTGATTTTAATTAAGTCTAACAGCGTGTCTATTGCAAGGACAATTTGTATAAATGAGACGTTAAGTACAGTTCATCATCACCGTGTGAGCTATGGAGGAAGAAATACTTAAGAAACTACAATATCTCCCTCTCTTACGGACTTGTACGCATATGCCGCCTTGGTACTTGACTGCTTTGAAACTCACTGAATTTCATACTTGATGTATTTTGACATGGAAAAAAGATACATGTGCGTGTGATTCATGCTTGGGATTGAACACAGGGCCTCGCATGTGCTAAACACAAGCTCTGCCGCCGAGCCACCCTCTCACCTCCCTGGATCTGTGCTTCAGTCTAGTGGGGACGCAGCGAGGCAGAGCGTACCCGAAACTGTGTGCGCTGCCGCCGCGTCCGGGGGTGTGCGAAGGATCCACACACAAGGCTGCTGCAGACTCACGCAAGTACCTTAAATACAAACAGTATTTCTTGCACTCTTACCTCCCCCATTTCTTGTCTCAGTTGTTCAAATTCCTGCTTTTCCATCTCCAGCTTCTGCTTCCGTTCCTGTTCTGTCCGTCGTTTTTCTTCTTCCATTTTTTGTTTTAATAATTCTTCAAAGTTAATTTCCAGTTTTCCCGGTGTAAGAGATTCTTGAGAGATTGTTTTATATATCTCTGGGGAGTCGTCATCTGCTACCTATTTAAAATAATATCACTTTTGTCTTCCACGTCCATAAGAGGAGAACATTTATACAAACGGATCGCTTCAACAGAAAGGTTTCACACTGAACCAAAACCCGGATCAAAAATTCCGCTCAAAAGTTATGAACAAGGAAGGAATTATTAGAAAATGTAAAAGTAATAAATAAGGGAAGAGTTAGTAGAAAATATAAGATATTTTGTGGTTACCGAAGAAATGGCCATCTCTTCTCCAGTCCAAGAAACATGAAACGCTTTGCTTTTATATTAGGAGTAATTTGAATTAAATATTAATATTTTGTTAATATTGAGACCATTTTAATGGATTAAAGTGAATCCACTCTGGTAATTAAAATAGAACATTTCAGTTACGTCTCGATCTTCTCTGAATAAACAGCCCATTATGAGCTTTTCATAATCAAATACTACAATTTCATTGTACTGATTTATTTGCTGCCGAGATAATTTTAAAGAAATAGTATTTACTTAGAGCTTCTAGATACAGTTATAAGCACTTTGCATTCTAACTTACTTATGTATTGGTACGGGGAATCGAGTGCAGGACCTTGCGCTGGCTGCCGTGCGCCCCGAGGAGCTGTATCCCCGGCCCCATTCCAGCTTATGTAACCCTATAACCTTGTGCGGGTAGTTTTAATATCCTCATTTTAAGGGCATGAACGAGAAACTATAAATGTTTCGGGCTCCCAAGTTTCCGCGGAATAAGTCAAACACTCGTATATGTGTTTGAAGCTGCCCGCGCAGAGGAAGAAAAATAGTTTGTCACTAACGTCAGTTAACATGGAACAAGAAAAGGATGCTCGGTTCCTGGATCAAATCGCTTGAAAACACTCTTGTGGATGACACGGAAAGCACCGCTTTATGCCAGCTGGGTGTCAGCATCCAGGAGCGATGGGCAGGTCCGGAGAGCGCTTACCAGCTTAACCGTGCTTAACGCGCCGAGGATGGAGGACGGGAGACTCCGTGACAGAGGGAGCGGAGCGGACGGGCAGAACGGAGGGAATGCGAGCGGGTGGGGTCCCTGCTTCTCCCTGCGACATGGGCTCTGGACACCCGCCCTGCCGAGGGACCTGCGGTCCTTCCTGCAGCCCCGCAGCCTAATCCGCATTGCTCCGCCCGCCCTGAAGCAAACAGCTTCTCTCCTCCCCGTCCCTATGCTCGCTCCGCGCAGGCTGCACCAAGCACAGGCCGCGCGGCCGCTGCCGAGCACTCAGGGCGCCCCCGGCGGGCGGGGTGCTTACCATGCTTCTCCTCGCTTCAGCAAATGCCCTCTTTTCCTCCTCTATCCTCCTCCTGGCCTCCTCTTCTACTTTCCGTTTTTCCTCTTCCCTCCGCTGTCTTTCCATTTCCTCAAAACTGAGTTTGAGTTTACCAGGGCGGTACTCCTTAAAATTTGTTTCTCTGTCTTGGTTTTCCTCCTCTTCTTTTACCTAACCAAAGAAACAATTCATTCCTGAGACTTGAGGTTCGTTAACAGGAAAGATGCTGGGCCTGGCGGCGCAGGCCTATAATCCCAGCACTGGGCAGGCTGAGGCAGGAGGGTTGCTATGAGTTGGAGGCCAGCCTGGGCTACACAGCAAAACCCTGTCTCGCAAAGACCCACTTCCAAAAACGAAAACGGTAATTAGCTATTGATCACAAAGCACAGAACTAGATGCTTCTGAGGGGAGTGTTTAATTCCCTTAATATACTCAGCCAAAATCTCCTTCCCTTTTACCAACAGGAAAAATATTCTGCATAAGAAAAAATACTTTAAATGGGAAAACTACCAAAGGAAGATTTACTTGTTAAATAAAACTCAATCAAGTTTTAAACGAAATGAAATATTTCAAAAACTTTGAAGGAGTCGTGTTGAGCATTAAGTCAAACATAAATTACACGTGTGTGTCCTTAATCTGAGCCCGGGGTTAACCTACATGGAGCCTTTTCGGTAGTAAAACGAAGTTCTCGTGTTTTAACTTTTAAGGAATTTTTTTCACCAGAACCTATGATACTTTTCCTCATCCTGATCAGATTATGACCTGTAACTATTTGGCAGAAAATTCAAACCCACGCTGGGTTGTATTTCAGCACTAGCGCGCCTGCCTAAGGCGGAGCCTTGGGTCTGATCCCCAGCACCCCCAAAACCACAGAAAACATTCTCATTTCATGGCTTTGTGCTACCCTGATTTAAATATGAATGGAAAGGTATCATTTGGTTAATTATTATATTTCTGTTTGACTACCAGCAATATATAAAATGTGGTTATGCAACTGCATATAAAAATAGTAATATTTTCATTAAATGTCTTGAGAAGTTAAAAGAATCTTTGAACTTGGACACTTACTTATTTGTTCAACACCTGCCTCCTCATAAACTGCCCCACCAGGGTAGGGCTCTTCTTTAAATTTTTATTTCTATTAGTGCACATGGGCAGCCCATAATGTTTTCATCCCTCAGGGAGCCGGTGCATGTGCACAACACATCTGCTCCCTGCTCACTGCCCACCCCCCACCCCCGTCTCTTGCTTCCGTCCCTTTTGCAAACGATCTGTCCTCCTCGTTCCTATGATCTATCTTTTAGTTTGCTCTTTATTTATAACTTCAGTTTCTCACAAAAGAGAAAACGTGTGTATGATTTATTTCACTTTATGGTCTCAGAGTGCGTGACCCCAATTTATCCTTCTTTATGGCAGAGTAGTGCTTCTTTACATTTTAAATACCAAACTTCTTTATCCATTCATCTGTTAAAATTTTTGAGAGGTAATCCTTAGAAGATCACTGCTAAAAACTCATTAAGAGAGTCGCGGTAACTTTAAAAATGACAGACCTTCCACTTGCAAGTTCTCTAAGTGAGACTGGGAACTCTTGGTCTTTATTTCAATTTTACTCCTAGTTGATAAAGCTATTCATACCATAATATGCATAGTTAATGCATTTTGCCAATGCCAACTCTACTTTACTTTCTAATTTTAACTCAACCATTTAAGAAGTTAGCACAGCCATTTTCACCACCTCACCAATGAAAGCGACCACACACAGAGCTTACGTAACTCTGTCTATACAGTTAATCAGCCATGGCTATCTGAATCCAGGCAGCACAGCCCCCTATCTACACTTTTAACCGCATTACACTGGCGCGCGTGCGCACTCTGCGTTCCCTACAGGGTAAGGCGCGTATTCCTCAGTACACTGTTCTTTTCATGTGTTCAAGTATTTGAAAAACTGCCCTGAAACCAAATATACTCTTGTAGTGAGACTTAAAAATGTCCTGCAACTATAACACTAAACACACTGCACTGCCGGGTGGGCGTGGTGGAGCACGCCTGTAATCCCAGCACTCGGGAGGCTGAGACAGGAGGATCGTTGCCAGTTCGAGGCCAGCCTGGGCTACAAACTGAGCTCAAGGCCAGGCCAGCCTGAACTGCATAGCGAGACCCTGTCTCGAAAAGACAAAAAACAAAACAAGAAAACACTGCACACTGAACTACAGAAGGAGAGAAACTGGGGTTACTGAGTAACTACTTTGCAAACACATGTTTATAACAGCATAAAATAAAAGTTCAAAACAGATATAAAATGCCCCAAAGTTGAAAACAACACAGATGTGTTTCATTCATATATGTGTGTGTATGTGTTCTCTGTTATATATATATATATATATATATATATATATATATAGTTTTAAAAGCCAGCCCTTGTACACAGCCAGTACCCGGATGCATGGTGACAGCCCTTAGGAAAGCTCGCTCGCTTCCCTGGTCAATACGAAACGCGATTTCCGCGGTGAACCCCTCACCATCTGCCGCCTGGCTTCCTCGAAGGCTCGTCTCTCTTCTTCTAAACGCTGTCTGGCCTCCTCTTCTGCTTGCTTCTTTCGGTTTTCTTGTCTCTGTTGCTCCAATTCTTCAAAAGTCAATTTCAATTTTCCAGGGAAAGGTGATTCTTTTCTTGCTTCATTTTCCATTTCATCATCCTAGGAAAACGTGAAACCCACCTGTTACCACCAAGGGAAATGCTGTTGACGGAACTCTTTGAATGTGTTCTCTGAAAGAAATTACCATGACCAAGGAGAGGCACTTCGCTTCCTTGAGAGAGCCTCGCTGTTCTCCGCCTCGTGTTTCCTCTTCCTCACCCGAGAGCCCATCTTTCTCTTCTTGCTCTCTTTTGGGATCCTCAAACTTCCTCATTTTTCCCGAGGTTTTGTATGATTTGACAGGTACCACTGTGATTAGCAGTGAGTCATCTCCTTCCTATTTTGTAAGACAGATAATTAACTTACATCTTCGTAACAAAAATTCGGGTCTTAGGGAACTTCCATCACTGGTGAATTTTATTACATTGCTGTCAATTTTATAATGAAAGACAAAAAATGATACTTTTTACTAATTGCTTTTCTGTATCTTTCTTGAAATTCGCTGTGCATTATTAGTTAACCTTATTGAAATCCATTGCTGACAAGGTTTGAGAAGCATTCCATTCCCTGCGGGTGGAGTTAATATATCTGATCAGATGACAGCACCGCGGTGACACCGCCCACTGAACCGCCCCAGCCCCACAGCAGCTCGTGTGCGTGAGAGTGGCCTCTGAATCAATTTGATGGTGGATGGATTCAGTTTAAACACACAAAAAAGTTTCTTCATGTAGGTTTTCAAATACTTGAAAGTACTTGTTTAAGTACAAAAAACCCATGAGATAGCCAATTGATTGATTAAACATTTATGGTATAAACAAAAATCTTTAGTATTTTATCTATTAAAATATTCTTTTTAATTTTTTATTCTTTTTAATTCTCAATTTATTTCAGTTAGCCCTACTCCATAATCTATTGTGTTTTGTTTTCTTTCTTTTTTAATTTTTTTTGAGACAGGGACTCGCTATGCAGTTCAGGCTGGCCTTGAGCTCACTTTGTAGCCCAGGCTGGCCTCGAACTTAGAGCGATCCTCCTGCCTCAGCCTCCCAAGTGCTGGGATTACAGGCGTGCGCCACCACGCCTGGCAACCTAATCTATTGTTGTTTCTAACTTTTCTCAAAAATAAGAGAATTATAAAACGTAATACATGTCCTTAAACATTTCCAATTATGTGGCTGTAATTTAGGCACACCATCAAATCGTTTGATTGTTAACCTTTCTGTTAGATAAAAAGAGATAACTAAAACGTGGTCATGGAGACATGGTAACACACACTGCACTGTTCAGCCTATGAAAACCAAAACATGAACTATCATCACTGAGCAGAAAAAGACAAACAATGAAAAGAAAACTGTCTTTAAAACATGAGCTTTTAACAACCTCAGCTTGTTAGTAACAATCTATAGCCTTTGTAGAGTGTCCCCAGCTGAGACTCACTTTTCTAATCTAACTATAAGAACAAAATCATTCTGCCTTAAAAATGCTAAGCTACAGTTTGAAAGTACAAAAGTATAATCTTGCCTTTGCAAAACAGACCTCTGTTTTGTAGTTACTGCTATGTTTATAATAAAATGAGAAAAATAAAAGCCTCTCATTTTTCTTAGATTACAAGAGTGTGAGGGAGATCACTTGAGGTGAGCAGTTCATGAAAGGAAATGTCTGTTTACCTCTGATCCTGATTCAGTTGCCGAATTGTGTAAGTCCTCAATCTATTGAATGAGAATTTCATATCGTTACTTTACATTGGATTCCTGCTTCCTGCTTTAAACATCCGACTGAAAAGGAATTCAGTTGTGACTCACAGTAAATTTCAAATGTGTAAAATATTTGAAATATTTTAGGTTGTTCCAAATGAGCCAAACATTCTTTTAAATGGAGATTGAACCTTAAATTAATTTTTTGCATCTTCATGTCAACATCCAGGGAGCAGCAGATTAAGAAAAAATTAAGATTATGCCTACCTTTGTAAATCTGGAAATTGAGTAATGGACCAGACCCTTTGACCTGACTGTGAGCTTAAAAGCAGCAATATTAATTTTATTAACAGTTTAAACTGAAATACAGCCGGGCACGGTGGTGCACGCCTGTAATCCCAGCACTCGGGAGGCTGAGACAGGAGGATTGTTGTGAGTTCAAGGCCAGCCTGGGCTACAAAGTGAGCTCAAGGCCAGCCTGAACTGCATAGGGAAACCCTGTCTCAAAAAGCCAAATAAATAAACAGATAAATAAACTGAAATACACAGAAACATTCTTCCATTATTTGCCTCTACCCCAACAAAAGAAAAATGTGTCATCAGCAATCAAACAATTGTCATGATTATATTTAGAAGGGAAAAGAATTCTGGAATTCATAATGCTTTCTCTGTATTTTGACCGGATCTAAAAAAGAAAACCCTCATTTAAAAAGTGAGAACTCAGCTGGACGCAGCGGTACATGCCTATAATTCCAGGGGTTTGGGAGGCTGAAGCAGGAGGTTTGCAAGTTCAGGGCCAGCCTGGGCAATTTTTAAAAGATCTGGGACTGCGGCTCAGTGCAAAGACGTGGAGCACAGTCCCCAGTACCAGTCAGTCAGTAGGTCCATCGGGACTCCCTGTGGCTGTGGGTAGCTGAAGGGCAGGCTAATGTGCTTTCCGAAGCAATAACTGAGAGCAGAAACCCGATTTAACACTGTAGTGCTTGGGACCTTAGAAAAAGAAAACACAAGAAGGGCAAACTAGGGGCCATAAGCAAGTAAAACTTCAAAGATATAACTGTTTACATTTTATTTATAATAGTGAATCTGGAAGTGGTTTGTTCCTCACGCCACCTAAGGGAATTCTGTGTGCTGTGGTTACACTGGGACACAGGCTGGGTGAGTCCCTGTCTCTCACCCAACTTTGTTTTCCTCTCCTCTCTGTCACAGAAGAAATAATACATTTTATTCAAATATCCAATATTTTGATAAATTATTCTAAAAAATCATTTATTTTTAAAAGTCTACCTTATACTTTAATAATTTCTTTTTAATAATTTCATTCAGAAGCTGGGCATGGTGGTGCACACCTGTAAACCCAGCACTCAGGAGGCTGAGGCAGGAGGATCATTGCAAATTGGAGCCCAACCTGAGCAACAGAGTGAGTTCAAGGCCAGCCTGAACTACATAGCAGGACCCTGTCTCAACAAACCCAAATAACAATAGTTATTAGTATTATCTCAGGATGATTTGGACATTACCAAATTGTTTTGCTCAGAATACTTTCCTTTGTTACAGAGTTACTTGGTAACACAGATTTGCTATGTAAGTGGTAAAGGTTTTAGCGAATGGTGTACTATACATAGAACACATGTGATGGGTTCCCAATACAAAATTATTTACAAATAACTTGCCTTCAGAACTGTCAGTGCCTATGAAAATTACATGAAACTCCCCAGGAAAAGGTGCAGGGGTCTGCAGAGACCCAGACGCTGAGGCCGGGACAGAGACAGCCCAGGGCCTTGATCCGCTTCCCTCTCCTCGCTCCTGCACCCTCTCTGATCCCCCGACTAGCATGAGACGATAAAGTATTTCTGCCGTTGTTTCTCCTTTGCGCATTTTAAACCATTACCAAAATGGCAAAGGACAGAAAAAGAATTCTCTTCAATAAACAAGGAAAAAGAGGACTTTGTGTAAGGGGCGTGGCGGCAGTGTGTGCACAGATAGCAGGTCTCCAGAGGGTCCCTTTTGATGACGACCTTCAGAAGCTCCCATGAAAGAGCTACTTCCCGGCTCTGACTTTACAGAAAGAAAATTCCTCTTGCTTCTAACCAGGTCAATTTCTTTTGCCCCCTTTCATTTCAAGATCCCTTCTCCTACCAATGACTTCTCTTTTTAAATTGGTGGGCTGGGGGTCGGGGATATAGCTCAGCAGCATAAGCAACTGCCTGGCAAGCATAAGGTCCTGAGCTTGATTCCCAGTACCATAAAAATAAATTGGTGGGCTTTAATTTTGCCCATTGGTGGTCCGTGCCTGTAATCCTAGCACTTGGGAGGATGAGGCAGGAGGATCACTGTGAGTTCATCACCAGCCTGGGCTACAAAGTGAGCTCAAGGCCAGCCTGAACTGCATAGCGAGACCTTGTCTCAAAGAGAAGACAATAAAATAAAATAAAATAACCAGATAACATCAAGTCAAGATTTTTCCTCAGCAGTACTTGGGAGGCTGAGGCAGGAGGATTGCTGCAAGTTTGACACCAGCCTATACTACATAGTGAAGTCAAGGGCAGCTTGAATTGCACAGCAACTCAAAAAAAATTTTTTTTCTGACATCCAATACACAAGCTGTGTACAATTTTAATTCATCATAAAACCCTAAAATCTTAGAGCCGGTAATTTCTTGGCAGTCACTCATTCACCCCAGCCCCCAAGTGCAGACATCTTCTGTATAACATTTCTGCACATGGCTTTGTACAGCTGGAGTTTGTAAGCAAGCACTAAGAGTCTTGGCTGTCTTTTATTGTTTGTGTTCAAAGATACAGTGGATGAAATTAGACCTGAGTGGAACATATACTTAGGCTTTAAAATTAAACTTTACATATTTACAAGGTGAAAGTACTTTTAATACTCTGCTCTACCTACATATCCTTAGTTTAACAGGCTCCAAATTTTATTAACCAGGATTCTTTGGCCCCTACCATGTAGCAGGTATTTGGAGTAACTAAAGAAAATGGCTCTTTATTAGGATTTTTTTTTCCATCATTCTCTGAAAATCCTATGTCTTCAGCATATTCAAATTGACTTTTCAACATACACAATTTTTAAAATTTTTTTCAGACAAGGCCTCACTGTGTAGTACAGGCTGGCCTAGAACTCACATAATGATCTTCCTGCCTCAGCCACCCGAGTGCTGGGTTTACAGGCGTGCACCACCACACCCAGCCCACACAGACAATGAAAAAAAAAAAAAAAAACACTGCCAGGTGTGGTGGCACGTGCCTGTAATGCCAGCACTCTGGAGGCTGAGGCAGGAGGATTGTTGTGAGTTCAAGACCATCCTGGGCTACAAAGTAAGCTCAAGGCCAGCCTGAATTGCACAGCGAGACCTTGCCTCAAAGACAAAACAATAAATGAGAAACCACTGCCTATGTACTCCACTTTTGAGGTTGAAGTGGCTCTGAAACTTTTAGTGCTGTAAATGGATACAAAGGTAGCAGAGCATGGCGGCACATGCCAAAATTCCCAGCACTCAGACGGCTGAGGCAGGAGGATCTCTGCGAGTTCCAGGCCAGCTTAGGGTACATAGTAAGTTACTATAGTATCTTAGTATATAGTAACTTTAATGCCAGCCCAAACTACATAGCAAGATCCTGTCTCAAACAACAGAAAAGGCAGGGTAATGGGAGAGAGGCTGCCATCCGAGGATGGCATATGATGTATGACAATGTTACACCCCTGTTATTCTATATAATTAATATGTGTGACTAAAAGAATTCAAAGCAAAAAACTTAAAAGTAGACTAACCTCATTTACATATGCACTATTTTCTGCCAAACACCATATATTTTAATTATATATTCTCTTATTTTGTAGCCTACAAAATAATTACATTACCTCTGCATGTTTATAATTTACATTAACTCTCGTATAATTTTATTTCCTTGTAAAACGTCACTGCAAAATGAATGTTAATGACTACAAGAATGGGACATCTAAGTGTTTTTAACTGCAGACTGTTTTCAGGTTAGCTGCTATTAATAGGTTTACGCTGCATGAAAGTATTTTAATTAGGAAACATACTGGTTAGTTTTCCTTCGGCAAATTAGTCTGGAAGCAAACCTCCGCGGAGCGCCCGGTGTGTACCTGCTCGGCCCGCTTTGCCAGCTCGCGCTGTATCTTGCGCTTCTCCAGCAGGTCCTGCTCAGTTCTGCGCCTCCGCTCCTCCTCGGTTCTCTTCCTTTGTTCTTCCTGCCTTTGCTTCTCCATTTCGGCAAATTTACCTTTGACCGTACCTAAGGATAACGAGGAGACCTGCGCTGCTCGGCTGTTTCCTCCTGAGAGTTCGCTTATAACCGAGCCGTCTGGCTTCTTACCTGTCAGCTTCGGGACATAAGCCTTTTCTACTTTAGAGGGTGCTTCTTCCTCCTCCCCAGAGGCAAGCAGGTCCTTAATCTAGATGGTTAAATACATCAAGATGAACACAGCGCCCCAAACTGGGCTCAGTCGGTGACAGCTGCCCGTCCTCTGCGCGGTGCGGGGTGGGCTTGCACCACCCGGCCGGGCTGGGCTGCAGGGACTGAGCCCTCGGGAAACGCACTTTCTACAGTAACACTCGAAAGACAGTAACAATCGCTCCTCACAAAACAACTACGGTCGCCACATCTGAAATCAAATGTATTTAAAACTTAGGAGTTGTTTCGTGTTTGAATTGGACCTTTGATCTTTTCAGACCAAGAATAACTGCAGGTAACAGACATAGTAAAAAGTACAACTAAAAAAAAAAAAAAAAAGAACTGCAGACAAGGGCTGCTACTCAATATGCGGACGACTAGCCAGCGCGCAACGTTCCGGGCATATTAAACGACAGCACTGAGGGGGCAGGCACACAGGGGAGAAGCGGTGTTAGCACGAGAGTAAGGACCATAACCTCCTGCTTCCTCCTGTTCCACTCTCTCTCTCTAATATACTGTTCTTTTCTTCTTTGCTTTTCGTCTCTAGACCGCCTCTGGTTCCTCTCTTCCCTGGCTCTCTGCATGGCTTCAAACTTATCCTTTACGTCGCCCTTGCCAAGCCTGGGCACGTAGGACTTGGAGACGGGCTTAGACGAAGAAAGCAGAATCTTTGTCAGAAGAAAACAAAGAGAAGAAAGTTAAAAAAAAAAAAAAACAGGAAGAAGATTCGGTAAAGCTAAGAATAAGCAATATAAAAATACTTGTAGAAACGAGCTTGAAACATTTATCCGGAGCATCACAACTCGATTAGATAATCTCTACAGCCCCAGTATGGAAAATGAACTTATAGAAAATAGGAGAAAGTTTATTAACCTAAAGTTCTTCTTTAGGAGAGAAGTCCCATTGTATGAGTAGCATTTCACCGGACACCAATAAAATATAGCAATCAAAAGCTGAAATCTACTGGGAAAACAACCTGTATTTTATTGCCTTGATTGACCGGCCTTGGACTCACCCTGTAGCCCAGGCTGGCCTCAAACGTGCAGTCAGGTGATCCTCCTGCCTCAGCCTCCCAAGTGCTGTAGGCATGTACTGTACCACCACACCAAGGTGAGGCTTTTTGTTTGTTTGTTTGGGTCTTGCTATGCAGTTTAGGCTGGCCTTGAGCTCACCACATAGCCCAGGTTGACCTCAAACTCGCAGCAATCATCCTGTCTCAGCCTCCATAGCTAAAGCTTTTTTAACTTTGCCATTTTAGGATGTCAGTAACTGAGCTCATTTTAAAATTCTCAGTAACTATAACAAAGAACCAAAGAGAGAGCTAAGAGAAAAATTACTGCAGCTATTAAAAGAAAGGTCCTCACATAAGAGTCAATCATCACTTTCTCCTGTGAGTGTAGGTCAGATCTATTTGTTTGTTTTTTTTAACACTAACAGAACAACTTCTAAGACGCTCCCAGACATTTAAAATTGTGCTCAAGGAGCTGGCCATCCTCTCCACCCCGCTACCACTCCCGAGTTCAGTAATCGTGCTTCCTAGATTCCAGCAAAAATACACACCCAAGCACAGCCTGTGGGTTGTAGTTCTTCTTGTTTTTCTTTACATTATACTATTAATCTTTTTTATATTATTAATCGTGAGCTTTCCATCAAATGAGTGCCCTTCCAATGACACTAGGGTCAACCCTACGTTTCCTTTTTATTAAAAAACGCTTTTGAGACTTACCTCTGCCTTTTGGGAAATATCGTTCATGTTTGCTCTGTGTGGTTTTAGGTTGATGATGCTTTGCGTATTTTTGCACCTGTAAAAAAATATTTTAATATTTTATGATAATTTTAATGCCCTATTTTAATGTTATGCATTTCTGTAAATAGAAACCATGTATTAATTCCTCCTAAATAATCCAAGCAAGTAACAAATTATGGTAACCCTCAGCTCCTCGTCCCAAGATTCAGGGTGCGGGTGACACAGGTTCATGGGGTTAAAGATGGACAGATCAGGTGAAAAGGCTGTGTGTTCGGAAACATGCACTGCATTATTCCACACATACCAAACAGAACAAGGCGGTGGTCATGTTCTTAGATCTTCTTCAGTCTTCAACTATGAAGAATTTCCCATCTCTCCCTTTAATTCCATCATTTTGTTTTCTGTAATTTCAGGTGTTTAAAACATATACACATTCTGATTATACCATTTGAACTGTTCCTTTCATCAATGTGAAATTTCCTTCCTCATCAGGTGTGGTGGTGCATGCCTGTAATCCCAGCACTTGGGAGGCTGAGGCAGGAGGATCACTGCAAGTTCGAAGCCAGCGTAGGCTACATAGTGAGTTCAAGGCCAGCCTGAACTATAAAATGAGACCCTGTTTTGAAGAAAGAAAGAAAATTCCCTCTTCTTACTTCATTATCTTGAACTTACCTAATATTAAAATAGCCACCCCAAGTTTCCTAGGTTTACAATTCGGTGTGTAATTTTCTATCCATTTACTTAACTTGTTTCTGTTTTTATGGGTAAGAATTTCTCTTAGACATAGCATATAACTGGACCTTGCTTTTAAAAATGTCTTGACTATATCTGCCTTTTAATTTCAGTATTTCATTCACTATCATTGGGTCTACTATTTTATAATTAATTTTTGGAGATTGGGGCTCACTGTGTCGCCTAGGCTGGTTTCAAATCCTGGGCTCAAGTGAGATTCCTGTCTGAGCCTCCCAGGTAGTTGAGTCTACAAGCAACTGTTTTAATAGACTTCATGTTTTAGAGCAGTTCAGGCTCACAGCAAAATTGTGCAAGTTACACATCTTCCTCGTACATAACGTGTACAGACTCTCCCATTCCCCTATCCCCAACGCCCGCCAGAGCAGCACCTGTGAGAAACCAGAGCTTTGCAGACGCATCTTTATCATCCAGAGCCCAGGGTTACACCAGCGCTCGCGCCTCGGCGCGGCATGCAGCCTGGACATCGTGCAGTCGCACGCATCACCCCTGCAGGCCGGACACAGCCCTGCTGCCCTAAATCTGTGTCCACCTCCTCATCCTCCCTGTCGCCTGTGCCCATCCACAGTGCAGATCCTTCCCTCTCCACATCTCTGCCTGCATCAGAGCGCCTGGCAGTGTCTCCCCCTCCAGACCGGCTCTTCTGCTGCTGCTGGCGCTGGGGGTCAAAGGCCAGGTCTGTGGACCGCTCAGCCCGCACTGTGCCCCTAAGCTCGGCCTCAGCCTGGCTCCTGCCCCTCAGTAAGATGTGTTTACGTTTCTTCCAGTCTTCACATGTCCTGTTAGCTCCTTGTTTTTAATACTGAATAAGGTTCCACTGCCTGAGCTCAGTAGTTTACTTATCCGCTCATCCACTACACAGTTGGGTGCTTCCCAGTTTGGGCAGTTGGAAGTACCCACGTGTGGGTTTTCTGTGGACATAACAGACGCTAAGGGTCCATTTAGATTTACAAGCCACCAGCACACTGTCTTCTGAGGTGGCTGTAAAAGTGTGCACCCCCCCCCCCGCCACATATGACACTCGCTCGCTCCACGTACCAACCCGCGCTTCTCGATGTCCCCGTTTCGCTAAATCGACAGTGCTGTCTCACCGTGGTGTGGGGTGTGCGTGTGCGTGTGTGTACGCATGTGCGTGCAGTACGCGGTCAAACCCAGGGCCTCGTGCATGTCAGGCAAGCTGTTCAGCTACGTCTCTGGCCCTATGTATCTTCTTTAGGGAGGTGTCTATACGGTCTCTGGCTGAGTTTTTATTAGGGCGGTTGTGTCATTATCTAAGAACTTCCGGCCGGGCGTGGAGGCCACGCCTATAATCCCAACACTGGGGAGGCTGAGGCAGGAGGATCGTTGCGAGTTCGAGGCCAGCCTGGGCTACAAAGTGAGCTCAAGGCCAGCCTGAATTGCATAGCGAGATCCTGTCTCAAAAAGCCAAAAGAAAAAGAAAAAGGAACTTCCTTGTATACTCTGAGTGAAGGGCCTTACCTATATGTCCTTTGCAAATATTGTGCCCTAGGTTCTGTGTTCCGTCATCTCTCTCCCCTCTCCACCCCCGCACCCCCCCCCCCGGCAATTCATTCCCTGGCAGCGTCTTCACAGAGCAGGACTTCAGAAGTCCAGTTTGCCATTCTTTCTTCCAGGGACTGTGCCTTCCGTCGTATCTAAAAAGTCAACTCCAAACGCGAGGCCATCTAGTTTTCCTGGGTTACCTGCCAGGCGTTTTCCGCCCGGTGCTTCCTGTGTCACTGTGATCTGT
>PVLD010006213.1:0-102972 GCA_004027595.1 Dinomys branickii
AAAAAAAAAAAAAAAAACTGTTAGCTGGGCAGGGTGGTGCACACCTGTAACCCTAGCACTCAAGAGGCTGAGGCAAGAGGGTTGCCCTGAGTTTGAGGCCACCTTGGGCTATATAGTGACTCCAGGGCAAACCTGCACTACATAGCAAGACTCTGTATGAGCAAAGAAAAAAATCATCTTTTGTGGGGCTTGGGCTGTAGTCCAATGTCAGAGCACTTGCTTTGAACAGTGTAAGACCAGGCTGCAGCTTATCAAGGAAGAATGTAAGATCTAAGTGGTAGGGTTCGATTTTAATTCTTTTATTAATAAAATTCAACGACTTGATCTACCTGGAAATCAATACATTCTTCTTGTTTAACTCTTTAAACAAATCTCAGCAAATACAGTAAAACTGCCAAGAGAAGTAAAGACTAAGAATGATAAATTAAGCTGAGAACTCCTCTGAATTATAAGTTCCAAGTGTTTTTAGTTAAAAAGGATGTACACTTTACTGCTCTCATACACATCAAATACATTTTTAAAAAACAGAGAAACATGAAGGAACATGGATTATGAATGTTTAAGCCCTATAATCAGACCGGAGCAAAATTAAAACCGGTAAATCAAAATCTTTACACCCCAAAACATATCTGATTCCTAAGAGACAATCATATCACTTATATTTAAAATACTGAAATCCAGTTAAGAGTGAGCATAGGGAAAGGAATTTCAAGTTGAGTGGGTTTCTGTTTTTTTGTACCAGGAATCGAACTCATGACCTCAGGCTCGCCAGGCAAGTGTTTATGCTGCTGAGCTACGTCCCCGGCTGGAAGGAATTTCAAAAGCTTCATTTTGCGGATTTATTTTCTAAACATTGAAATGTATTTTCCTTATAATGTGTAAATATAGCTTTTCAGATTTATTCTTTGAAGAATAGTTCATCCTTATAGCAAGCATTATGTTTGGAATATTAACGACTAAAAAGACTTTGGTATATTTTACCTTTAGCCTAACTCTTAATAAGAGCTATATAAAGTCAACATTATTTACCAAGGATAACAAACTCTTTTTTCTAGCTTGGTCCTCTCGATTTTAAAAGTATCGTTTTCATTTACTCCTTCCTTGTACAGTGCCTGGTGCCTGCTATTTCTGTAAACGAATAGTTACTGAACAAACAAACTACAAAATAACAGGCACTTAATACCTACAGCACTGCAAAATTAAAAGTTAATAGGGTCGGGAATGTAGCTCAGTGGCACAGCGCCTGCCTGGCAAGCACAACGTCCCAAGTTCAATTCCTGATACCAAATAAATAAATGTTAATTAGTTGGACCTTCCAATGAAAAGGTTTTACTAGAGTCCATCTGAAAACTGCAGCTGCAGTCCAGTTACCAAAACACTACCCAGCACTTGTACTTCTGAGGCTCGATACGCCTTCACAAAGAGAAAGCGGGGCCACACGGGCGGAGTCCGAGCCACGATCTGGCCTGGACGCGCGCACAGTGGAGAGCGGGCCCACGGCGTCCCGGAGCCCCGCGCAACTCCAGAAGGGCGCACTGCGGAGCCCCCGCCGCACGCCACGCTCGGCCAGACTCCGGGCGGGGAAGGGAGGGCGCGGGATGGCCTACCTGACGGGCTCCCGCCAGCGCCGCAGCCGGCCGCAGCAACCGGCCATCAGGCCGAGCATCGCGGGCCGCGCCCCCGCCGCATCCGCCCATGCGAGCCCGGCAGGACGGCCTGGAGACCCAGGACCCGCCCGCGCCGGACGACGAGGAGGCGGCAGGCCCGGAGGTCAGGCGCAGGCCGGGAAGTGGACTGGACGAGAACACGCCCCGCGCCGCCCGCCACAGGGGACCGCTACCCTCCACCCGACGCCTTGGCAGCCCGGTGCGAGGAGGCCGAGCGGTCAGCCGTCCCGCGGGAGTACAGCCCCGCGCGACGCGCTGACGTGTTCCTCGGCGCGGAAGACCCGCCTCAAGAACTGCCAATCATTAAAGCGGACCTGTGTTCCGGCACGCTGAGTGGCTAAAGGAGCCTAGCCCTCCGCCCATTCCGAGAGATGGAAAGGAGCAGTAGGCGGGCTCTAGAAGAAGAAGGCGGGGCTCCGCGAAGATGGCTCTCGTAACTAGGCAACCAGAGCGTCCCGAGATAAGCCCCTGCGATAGATCTCAGTCAAGGCTTAACCTTATATGCACATCCAAAGTATGTTACTTGCCGAGCGGTCTGGTTTTACATTATCTTCAGTTTTTTGGCGGGAGACAGACTCGCTCTGCATTTCAGGCTGGCCTTGAACTCACTTTGAAGCCCAGCTGGCCTGGAACTCGCAGCTATCCTCCTGCCTCAGCCTTCAGAATGGTGGAATTACACGCCCGTGTTCTATCTCCAATTAAGATCCTAAAATCTCCCAATTGGTGCGCTGGTTTGTTTTGTTTGTGCAAGCAGGAAAGGGAATCCTCTATGGTTCTGGCAGACTCAGGATGTAGAAGTACAGGTTAAAAAAGCACACTGAGTCGATTATTACTAAGTAATCTCAGTAGTTAAAAAAGAGTAATGCTTGACCTATAATTTTTATTGCAGTAACATAAATTGAGAAACATAATTGTATGATATTTGCTGTAGGAGATATTTTACAAAAACCTGCTCTTTCTCGGATGTTTTAGATATGTAGATTGCTGGTTATTTGACTCTGCAGGTTGTAAATTGTGACCTGTTGGCTATTTTTGTAATGTTTTATTTTTTTAAAGAGGTATGTGATATCTGGATTTCCAGTATGTTCTTTAAGAGAAAAAAATGCATTCCCCCCAAAAAATTTAGGAATATAAGTGTTCATTCAGCTTTCACTTACATATATATTTTTAAATTCTGATAGAAAGATCACTGAGGATGCCAGTGACTTCAAGAGAAAACAGTGATTTAGGACAAATACTAATCTAGGTTTTAAATTATTCTGTCCTTCGCTAACACACTTAAAACACACTTATTTCTGCTGACTGCTTCTACCACACTTTTTCTAAAACTAGTGGTTCACAAATTTAAAACATCTAGTTGGTGACACTCACAAGTGTAGTTATGCCATATGATCTGGCTGCAGTCCTATCAAACTACACACACACACTCTGGATCTCACTTCTGCCTTACTAACTACCCTCTCAGTTCTCCTTCCCTTTGCAGCTTTACACATTTAATGAAGTTAACTCACCTAAAACTCTTGCCTTGACCTTTCACAATGTTATGCTATTCCAGTTTTCTTATCTCCCTGGCCAATCTTCCTCTGGCTTTCTATATGTGCTCTCTAAGGCCCATATCTCTCTGCTTTTCTAATTTAAAAAGAAAAAAATTTCTCTTGGAAATTTCAATCAGTACTTCTGTGCCTAAAGTTTCTTAGTATGTGAATGTTTTTTGAACATTTCTGAAAACATACACATCATTTTTTTCAAAACACATACTCACTTCATTGGTTCCCCATTGTCATGATAAAAGTTGACTCTTAGTTTTTAAGGATTGTAAGTGGCTTTATAGACATGAAAGTTGTCCATCATTTCTAGTTCTCTTTTCCTTAGAGGTACATGAAATAGTTATTCCCACCCTCTGGAACTGAGTCAAGCATGCATGTGACCTGCCTTGAATTGTGAAATGTAAGTAGCATGTCCGTTTTTGGTGAACGTATTTATGAGCCAGTATACAATTCTCTGTGTTTTCTCTTCTCCTGCAATGGCAGCTATTGGATCATATGTTGATTCTGAGGAACTGCTGTCCTCTGCCTTGTGCCACCCTGACTTGGAGCCAGCCAAGTGTGGACTGAAACCTCTGCAAACTGTGAGCTAAATAAACCTTTCCCTCCTTCATTTTTCAGCATTGGGTATTTTGTCTGAACAATGAAAGAAAAGTAACCAAGACAGAATTTGGTACCAGAGAATTGACGTCATTGCTGTGACTGTACCTGACCATGTGGTTCAGGAACCATTGGGAATGGCTTGTGGGAAGAGTTTGGAAAGGTGCAAAGATTTCACCTGAAAGAGAAGCGCTAGGACACCTTCAGCTGTTCTGTCTGGAAGAGTGCGGTCAGAGTTCAGAAGACCAGAATGCTCACAGAAATCCTGCCGGTAATGACCTGGTTCAGGAGGTTTCTGCTAGGAAGAAGGACTGTATTGGTTGTTGGGAATCCAGACGATGTATGTTATGGTTTGGTAGAAAGTTTGTCTGCATTTTACTTGTGCCCAGAGAAAGCCTAAGACTGAGATTAAGGGCAGTGGGCTAATGAATCGAGCAGAAGAATTTCAAGGCAGTCAAATTTTGGAGCAGTGGTATGGCTATTGTTGGGGGGGGGTAGCAAGATTTATGTTGAGTATTAAAAGCAAAGAACCTAGCAGGATGATTTAAAATGTTGCGAATCTGGCCATAAGGGAAACTGAAGTAAAGCTATGAACTGCTCAAATACAGCTGAGGAGATCTAGATTGCTGAGAAGGAACAGAATCAAAAAGATGGCCTGAGGGCATCAAAAGAAGTCACAAATCTCCACCCTTTGCAGTCTTAAAACTGTAAAGATGAAAGACTTAGCTTTGAGAAGAAAGCCACAGAGCCCCATGTTCCAGAATAGTGGTGGCAGTAGCCGCACCAGGTTCCAGAATGGCGGCAGCATAGAGAATTTGTTCCTCAGAATTGGTTTTAGAGAGCGATCCAGGCACTCAACCCCTACAGCTAAGAGAAAGGCCTGGCTGCAGCTCCAGGTGGCAGCAGACCTTGGCATTATCCACATGGCAAATGGTGCATGCAGAATGCAAGAATTCTGAGGTTAAAAAGGCTTCTGTCTCAATTTCAGAAGGCCTTGGTGGCCAGGCAGTGTGGCCCTAAGAGGGCAATGTGTGAAGCAGTGAGTGAGAAGCCTAAAGTGCAGTGGAGACCTCAGAAGGTAGAAAAACCCAGGATATGGATTGTCTGAGGAAAGCTGCAAGGAGGGAACAAAGTGGCCCCAAGAGAGAAGCCCTAGGAGCTACAACCACAAGAAGTACCATAATGGCAGAGTCATGCAAAAGCACTTTGGAGCTCACAATTTACCACAGATTGCTTCACATGTTCTACACGGAACTACAGGACATAATGTTACCCTGCTGGATTTTGGACTTGCTTTGGTCCCAATGCTTTATATCCCCATTTGTACCTTTTCGAACGGTCATGTTTATCTTGTGCCACTGAATGTTGGAAGTGTTGAACTTTTCATTTGTACAGAGGCTCACAGCTAAGAGTTTGCCTTACATCTCTGAGGAGACTTGAGCTTGGACTCTTCAGCAATGCTGAAACTGTTAGAACTTTGGTAACTCATGCAGATAGACTAAATGCCTTTTGCATAGGGGGTTGTACATGACTCTTTGGGGGACCAGGGGTGGAATGTTATGGTTTGTGTCTGGATGTGCCCCCAAAGCCTCATGCAGTCATGTGGTGGGCTTCTAGCGGTTCTGCTTGACTCATGGTCCAATGCTATGAGCCCAATGCTGGGACTTTGGGTGTGAGTGCTATGCCCACACTGGGGTGGGTATTTGCATACCGTATAAGAGAGGGAAACAGGCTTGCTACCTGCTGCTCCTCCCTTTTTGTTCTTTATGCTTTTTCTGTTGTCCCTTGCCATGAACTGTTGCCCTCTGCCATGTGCTACTTTGCCTTGGAACCAGCCAAGTATGGACTGAAACCTCCACACACTGTGAACTAAATAAACCTTTCCTTCCTTAATTTTAGGCATCAGTATTTCATCTGAGCAACAAGAGAAAAGTAACCAAGACGGGAGCTATAAAATCAAAGCAGCATGAAATGTTAAGCCAACACATGGAAAACAGCTGCTTGGAAGTTGGAAGTTCTTACAGACATAAAAAATAGTTATAGAAGGACTTTTCTCAATCTGATAAAGCCATTTATGACAAGCCTATTGCAAACATCATATTAAACAGGAAAAAACTGAAAGCTTTTCTTTTAAAATCAAGAACATGCCAGGCATGCCAGGTGTATGTCTCTAATCCCAGCACTTGGAAGGCTGAGGCATGAGGAACTTTGCAAGTTTGAGACTAGCCTGGGCTACAAAGTGAGTTCAAGGCCAGCTGGAAGTGCATAGCAAGACCCTATCTCAAAAAAAGACAAAGAAAGAAAGAAAGAAAGAAAGAAAGAAAGAGAGAGAGAGAGAGAGAGAGAGAGAGAGAGAGAGAGAAAGAAAGAAAGAAAGAAAGAAAGAAAGAAAACTAAAACCAGGAGAGAAGGAGCATGGCTGGGGGAAGCAGTGCCTCAGCAGCCCATCTCTGTGGAATGATCTGTTGGCAGGTGAGGCCTGAAGCAAGAGAGCAGCTCCAGGATCTGTGGTCCTCTAGGTTGGGAGGTAAGGTCTACCCTCCCCTGACCAGCTATCTGAGGATCCCAGAGCATCAGGCCCTGTCTGAACACCATCAGATCCATGGCTGAGACATGCACACTTTCCATCAACAGCCTGGAAACCCTGGTACCAAAGGCCAGCATTCCCGCACCAACATAGCTGTGGTCTGGGCCATGCACCTAGGGATCCTGGGCCCACTGGTCGACAGCCTGCTGCCATCTTGGGATAAGTTTGATGTCCAGGAAAACTAGGGTCCCTAGAGTCCTCCAATGAGCTACCTGAGTAGCTTGTATCTCAGCACTTTTCATCTGACATCCAAAATGGCAAGACATAGGGACAAAATGCAGTCTCAGAACTCAACTCCACCCAGAACAAGTCCAGGAGACAATGACATAGGAGAACTTGGAAGCCACATACCTGAAATCTCTGAAATGATCACATCTGAAGTAAAGAAATAACTCCATCAGGCCATAGAAGAGATCAGATCAGAAATAATCTCTCAGGCAAAAAATGAAATGGCAACAATAATGAAAGAAATGTTCCACACATGGAGAGAAGAAACAGATAAAACCTAGATGAACACAGACATCAGATGGAAACGTTATATGAGCAATATAGGAATGAACTAGAATTCATGAAACAGACTCAAAGAGATTTCCAGGAAATCAAAACTTCCATTGAAAGCTTGCAAAACTGCTTGAATGAAGCCAAAGATAGAATTTCAGATCTTGAAGACAGCATGGCAACTAGTAACTGTGAAAGGAAGGATCTCTTAAAATCATCAAGGATCCAGGAGAAATCAATCCAACAGCTGCAAGGTGAGGCAAAGAGAAATAATGTCAGACTAACAGGAGTCACTGAAACAGGAGGAAGGAACACAAAGACATAAAAAGGAATATTTGCAGAAATAATAGCAGAAAATTTCCCAAGCATGGAAAAAGATTCTGATGTGCAGGAAAATGAGGCATATAGAAGTCCAACTAGTCATAACCAAAATAAAACCCCACACGGACATATAATAGTCAAGATCCCAGATATCCAACAAAACAACACAATATTAAAAGCTGCTAGAAAAAATAAACAGATCACCTATAAAGGAAACCCATCAGAATCACAGCAGACTTCTCAATAGAAACCATGAAATCAAGAAGAGCTTGGAGTGAGGTATTACACATTCTGAGACAAAACAGCTTCAAACCCAGACTGATGTATCCTGCAAAACTATCCTTCAAATTCAATGGAGAAATGAAATATTTCCATGACAAAGAATAACTGAAGAACTTCATGAGTGCCAAACCAACCTTACAAAAAGTACTAAAAGATATTCTAGACAGAGACAAAAGAGACCACAATCTCAAAAATAACAATAGAAAGGAACCCTCAGTCAGAGCGAGCAATTAAACAAATAGCAAAAGTAGAAAACCAACAGCAAGTAAATAGCATGACAAAGATAAGCCAACATATATCAGTTATAACCATGAATGTAAATGGCCTCAATTCAACAGTCAAAAGAAACAGACTGGCAGAGTGGATTAAGAAACAAAATCCCACATTATGCTGTATACAGGAAACCAACTTTACTCAAAAGGAAATCCACAGAGTAAAAGTTAAAGGATGGAAAATAATTCTCCATGGAACATGTTCTCAGAAAAAAGCAGGTGCAGCTCTTATGTTTGCAAAGAATGTAAACTTCAAATTGAAAACAATCAAAAGAGATAAAGAAGGTCACTACATACTAGTTAGGGGAAAACTGCAAGAGGAAGAGATAACAATCCTAAACATGTATGCACCAAATATTGGAGCACCAAACTATATAAGTCAAATCTTAACAGACATGAAAAACCAAATAATCAATAACACTACTGTAATAAGGGACCTAACACCCCTTTGACACAAACAGATAGGTCAACTAGACAAAAAATCAGCAAAGAAATAACAGACCTGAACCAAATGTGTGAACAAATGGACTTAGTAGATGTTTACAGAGTGTTCCACCCCAGAACATCAGAATACACATTTTTCTCAGCTGAACTTTCTCTAAAATAGGCCATATTCTACCTCAGAGAGCATACCTACTTAAATGCAAAAGAATTGAAATTATCCCATGCATATTATCCGACCACAGTTCAATGAAATTGGAAATTAATGACAAAAGGAACTCCAAAATCTCCATAAACACTTGGAAATTAGACAGCAACCTCTTGAACAACCAGTGGGTCACAGAAGAAACTAAAAAATACCTACAAACAAACAAAAATGTAAATACAACCTACCAGAATCTGTGGGATGCAATGAAAGCAGTCCTCAGGGGAAACTCATAGCTGTGAGCTCACACATAAGGAAAACAGAAAGAGAGCAAATAAATAGCCTAATAGTGCACCTCAAACTTTTAGAAAAAGAAGAACAAGTCAAGCCCAAAGCCCAAAGAAGGGAGATTATAAAGATCAGGGCAAAATTTAATGCAACTGAGATGCAGAAAACACTACAAAAAAAAAATGAATCAAAGGGTTGGTTCTTTGAAAGAATAAATAAACTTGCTAAGCCCCTAGCCAACCTTATAAAAAAAAAAGAAAAGAAAGAAATCAAATTCATGCAATAAGGAATGAAAAGGATAAAATAACTACAGATCCTACAGAAATTCAAAAGAAAATTAATACCTACTTTGAAAATCTTTACTCCCATAGGACAGAAAACTCAGAAGAAATAGACAGATTCCTAGATATGTACGAATTACCAAAGTTGAATCAGGAAGATATAAAAATCCTGAACAACCCAATATCAATTAATGAGATTGCAAATGTGATTAAAAACGTACTGCCAAAGAAAAGCTCAGGCCCTGATGTATTCACAGCAGAATTCTATAAAATGTTCAGAGAAGATTTGACACTCCTCAAACTCTTCAATGAAATTGAAAAGGAAGAGACTTCTGGGAAGATGGTGTCCGTGTAAGCAGCAGAGAAAGATCCTCCCAGAGGATCACCACACAACATGAGAAAGATAAGAAAGAGAGAAGTGGGTCCCCTCAACACAGGAAGGATCTGAAATGAGAATTGAAGCCCTCAGAAAGAACAAACAAGACCTCTCCTGGAGGAACAGCTTGGAGGGCTGCCATGGCGCAATTAGAAGAAGAGGAGGAGGGAGTCACCGCTCCATACACACCTGCAGCCAGCTCCATCATTCTGGCACTCACAGCTTCAGCTTCGGAGGCCCGTGCTTGTGGGATCCTCCCGACTTAAGCAATGGAGAGCGGAGTTCCAAGATCTGGTCCAAAATTGGAGAGGAGAAAGCGCAGCCCAGAAAGGAGGCAGCAGCATCCGGAAGTGTTGCCGAGCCCAGTGTGAGGATGGAAAGTTACAATAGCCACTGAAGCAGAGTCCCCACTCTGCAGCAACCTTTCTAATCAGTACCCAGAGGCAAGGCAGAGTCAAAGCAACCAGTACACAGTCCACCACATCCAGCTCTACACCTGCCCCAAGGCTATGGGCCCATACCTCTCCACTGTGTGAGGGGCTGGAGATATAACTCAGTGGAATAAGCGCCTGCCTAGCAAGCGCAGCGTCCTCCTGTTCGATCCCCAATACCACCAAAAAAAAAAAAAAATGGGGCTGGGGATATATAGCTCGGTAGAATAAGCGCTTGCCTAGCTAAGCGCAGGGCCCTGAGTTCGATCCCCAGTACCGCAAAAAAAAAAAAGAATTGCTACTCCACTGTGTGAGCAAGAGATAATTCTTTTATTTTTTGTAGTGTTGTCTTTATCTCAGTTGCATTAAATTTTGCCCTGATCTTTATAATCTCCTCCCTTCTTTGTGCTTTGGGCTTGACATGTTCTTCTTTTTCTAAAAGTTTGAGGTATAGCATTAGCCTATGTATTTGTTCTCTCTCTGTTTTCCTTATGTGTGAGCTCACCACTATGAATTTCCCTCTGACAACTGCTTTCCTTGCATCCTACAGATTCTGGTAGGTTGTATTTGCATTTTTGTTTGTTTGTAGGTTTTTAAAAATTTCTTCTTTAATTTCTTCTGTGACTCATTGGCTGTTCAGGAGGTTGTTGTCTAATTTCCAAGTGTTTATGGAGTTTTTGGAGTTTCCACCAGCAGAGAGCAGCAGAGAGCATCGGCAGCAACCCCAGGGCCACAGCAATGCCCAGGGATCCAGCCAAAGAACAAACTGGAACTGGAGCACAGCAGTAAAATAGAGCTTCAAATGGAGTTGGCTCACATGGCCCCATGCCCTTCTCACTCCAACACCAAGCAGGAAGGATGAGCTGAGTTACCAGACTTCAGCTCCCACCTGAACTCCCTCTCTGAGCACCTTGAGTCTCAGCAGCCTGCATACTTAACACCTGTTCCCGACAGCAACAGGATGAGTCCACGGGCTTCAGGACTCACCCTAAACTACTAATATGAGCACCTAGAGGGACTCCATACTGCTTGCATATATGAACCTTGTATGAAACCATAGAGACAAAGTACATGAAAAGCAACAATCCAGGAGTCTGAGAGACAACAACATACTCTTCACAGAAGATCCAAGGAAATCCTCCAATTCTCTCCTAGAACTAATAACTAAACTTAGCACACACCCTGGACTACCTCAGTGAGCATGGGTGGGGGAGACCTCAGGCCACTTGTGCCCAGCATCTTAAGTGCGCCCAATGCCCAGGTGTAAGGGGCAGGGAGCAGGAGCACTGGAGATCAAGAGGTGGGAGGAGGCAAAAACCTGGAACTAGGGTGCAGACTTAGTAGTCTAGCTGGGTGGGGATAGCCTCCAAAGAGTCATAGGTGGCCTGCAGGGAGATAGTACTGGCCTAGGAAGGGACTCCAGGGGTATTGACAGGGAGCTCAGCAGCCTGAGCAGGGAGGGGAGCTCCCTCCAGGCTACATGAAACCCTGAAGATTTAGACCAGGTCTCTGGGAGTGTGGTGTCGGGGGGAGACCAGCACTCCGCAGGAGTGACCCCGTGGACCTGACTAGGCCTCCGTGAGCACCTTGGGCAGAACCTGTGAGCACCTTGTTAGGGTGTAGCCCAGCAGTCCTCAGTGGTGACCCTGAGGACTCAACCAGGCCTCTGAGCATGCTGCACCAAGGTGGAGCCTGGCAGTTCACGGGTGACTCTGCCGACTTGACCATACCCCCGATGACCCTGAGGGCTTGACAATGGGGGCTAGACCATAGTCAACCTGATTCCCTCCCAATCTACCCTCACTGAGGATGGGTGTTTTTCCACCTCCTGCCATAACAATCTGTGTGCACCCATGTTTCTTACAGCGTAATTAGAAACAGCCATGTCTCTTCCCAATGTGAGAACCTGAGGAAATAAGTAAACCAAAAAAAAAAAAAAAATAGTATCAGAGGGAAGATGACTGATTGGGTAGGAGAACAACAGAGATGAGGGTAGAGAAAATTGATTAATCAAACAAGCCATCATCTGTATAACTGAGCAACAAATGTGAAGATAGCATTATGTAATACAGCATTCAGCCCTAATTCCCTACTATCTTTTATATAATTTTATATTTTCTTTATTGTTTTCATGTTAACAAATGCAAAGATAACATTATGTAATGTAGCATCCAGTGCTAATTCCCTAAAAAACAAAACAAAACAAAACAAATTGAAAAGGAAGTAATTCTCCCTAACTCATTTTTGGAGGCAAGTATTATACTGATAACAAAACCTTTGAGAAAGACCCAATCAAGAAAGAGAACTACAGACCAATCTCCCTAACGAACATAGATGCAAAGATACTCAATAAAATGCTAGCAAATGGAATGCAGCAAATCCTAAAGAAAATTACAAACCATGACCAGTTTGGATTCATTCTAGAAATGCAAGGATTGTTCAATATTTGCAAGTCAATTAATGTAATATACCATATCAATAGAGCCAAAGACAAAAACCACATGATCATCTCAATAGATGCAGAAAAAGCTTTTGAGAAAGTCCAACATGCTTTCATGTTAATAACGCTAGAGAAAATAAGAATAGATGGCCTTTACCTGAATCTGATCAAAGCCCTCTATGACAAACCAACAGCCAACATCATACTAAATGGACAAAAACTAAAAGCTTTCACTTTAAAATCAGGAACAAAACAAAGATGTCCATTGTTACCACTCCTGTTCAACATAGTTCTAGAAGCATTAGCCAGAGCAATGAGACAAGAGAGAGAAATTAAAGGAATAAGAATAGGAAAGGAAGAAGTAAAACTATCTCTATTTGCAGATGACATGATATTTTACATAAAAGACCCTGAAAATTCTACAAGAAGACTCCTTGAATTAATTGACAAATTCAGCAGTGTAGCTGGATACAAAGTCAACACCCAAAAATGAATAGCACTCCTATACAGAAACAACAAATAGACCGAGAGAGAAATTAAGGAATCTATACCTTTCAGAATAGGATCCAAGTAATTGAAATATTTAGGAATCAATCTAACAAAGGAAGTAAAAGATCTATTCAATGAAAACTATAGTACTCTGAAAAAAGTGATTGAAGAGGATTTCAATAAATGGAAAAACATTCCTTGCTCATGGTTACAAAGAGCCAACATTGTGAAAATGGCCATACTACCAAAATTGTTGCACAGATTCAATCCAATTCCCATTAAAGTACAGCGAGCATACCTCACAGATCTAGAGGTATTCTAGAATTTAAGAAATAAGGAAAACATTCCTTAAATTCATCAGGAACCAGAAGAGACCCAGGATAGCAAAAGCAATCCTGGGCAACAAAGACAAGTCAGGTGGAATCACAGTCCCTGACCTGAAATTATACTAAAAACTACTTGTTATGGTTGATACATCGTGTGAACTTGGGGAGTCTAGAGGTTTGGCTGAGTGACACAGCAGGAAGCCAGGGTGCTTGCTTTGTATACATCCCGAGCCTGTGAAAGAGGAGGGCATGGAGATTATGTGAGTGCTACATGACCCCCCAGGTAGGGGCAACCTGCTTACCATGTAAGGGAGATAGAAAGAGGCTGCTTGCCTGCCATTCCTCCCTTTTGCTGGTTGTTTTTGCTGTTCTCTGCTACCATGAATGTTTGCCCTCTGCCATGTGCCACTCTGCCTCTGAGCCAGCCAAATATGGACTGAAACCTCCACAAATTGTAAGCTAAATAAACCTTTCCTTCCTTTATTTTGGGCATTGACTATTTTGTCTCAGCAATGAGAGAAAAGTAACCAAGACTCTACTGTAATAAAATCAACCTGATACTGGCTAAAAAACAGATCTGAGGATCAGTAGAACAGACTGGAAGATGCAGCCACAACCACAAACACACTCAGCCACCTAATCTTTGACAAAAGGGCCAAACAAGCTCACTGGTAGAATGACAGCCTCTTTAATAAATGGTGCTGGAAAAATTGGCTTGCCACCTGCCAAAGACTGAAAATACACCCAAGTCTATCACCATGCTCCAAATTCAAGTCAAAATGGATCATGGTTCTAAATACTAAGACAGAAACATTAAATTTATTGGAAGAGGAGTAGGTAAAAATCTTGAAGACATAGGTGTAGGCAGAGAGCTCATGAACAAAAATCACAAGGGAAACACTTCAAGGAATAAACAACTGGGACTTCTTACTGACAAGTTTTTGCACATCTAAAGAAATCGCCAGCAGAATAAAAAGAAAACCCACAAATTGGGAAAAAAATCCTAGGCTGGCTGTCCCTCGGACAAAGGTCTTCTATCTAGAATATATAAAGAATTAAAAAAATCAATGTCCCTACATTCAAAGACCCAATCCTAAAATGGGCATCTGAGGTGAATACACACTTCTCAGAGAAACACAAATGGCAAATAAATATATGAGAAAATGTTCAACATCATTAGTCATTTGAGAAACGCAAATTAAAACAACATTGAGACTTCATCTCATCCCAGTATGAATGGCCAGCATTAAGAAATCTTTTTTTTTTTTTTTTTTTTGCGGTACTGGGGATTGAACTCAGGACCCTGCGCTTGCTAGGCAGGAACTTATTCCACTGAGCTATATCCCCAGCCCTAAGAAATCAACCAATAACAAATGCTGGTGAGGCTGTGGAGAAATAGGAGCTCTTCTCCACAGCTGGTGGGAATGCAGACTGGTGAAACCACTGTGGAAATCAGTTTGGATATTCCTCAACAAACTAGGTCCAGAGGTCCCATTTAACCTAGCTATTCCCATTCTGGGTATTTTCCCAGAAGATCTGACAACATTATATCACAGTGATATACATGCACCCATGTTTATAGCAGCACAATTTGTAATAGCTAAATTGTGAAAGCAACCCAAATGTCCATCCACTGAGGAATGGATAAAAAAAACTGTGGCATTTTTACATAATGGAATATTACTCAGCTATAAAGAATGACCAAGTTGAGGCTTTTATAGGTAAATGTTCACAGCTAGAGACCATACTCATAAGTGAAATAAATCAGATATGCATGTGTAAGGAATGTATATCGCTAGTGTAAAAACCTGAAAATTTGATATAAATTAGGAGATATGATAAACATTGTGAAATGAAAGGAAACTGCTCAAAAGTAAAGAGCAAGTGGGATGAGGGGAAAGAGAAAAGGAAGAAAGGGAAAATTATGTACGTATCTACATGCAGGATAGCTAACATAGTTGAACTACTGAATTAGGTTGCTTTATTGTGAGGAACAGTTAATGATTAGTTGTTTGATCAGTCTTTCATGTCTATATTTGTTTCCCTGAGTATATACTTTGAAGTTATCAATATGTAGTACAACAACCATTGTTAATTCCCTGTCACCTTGTCTGTAATTCTATTTTGATTTTACTATTCTCGTGCTACTCTGTAAGTGGCTGTCTGTTTGTTAATATGTTTTCGTTCTTTACTGTTAAAATAAGAAGAAAACAAAACTAAAATCAGGAACATGTCCCGAAGGTTCACTGTCACTGCACTATTCAACATAGTCCTTAGAACATTAACTGGATCAATTAGCCAAGAGAAAGGAAGGAAAGTGATGCATGTAGGAGAGGAACAGTTCAGTGTATTATTATTTGTAGGTGACATGATCCTCTGCTTACAAGACCCAAAAATTCCAATAAAAGACTCTTAGAATTAATAATCAAATTCAGCCATGTAGCAGGATATAAAATTAATGCAAAAGAACCCATAGTGTTTATATAAACCAATAATGAACTCACTGAGAAAGAAATTAGAAAAATACTCAAAATAGCATCAGGAAAAATTGAAAGCTAGGAATGAACCGAATGAAGAACATGAAAGACTTCTATAAGAAAAATTACATCACCTTGAAAAGGGAGATAGAAGAGGACATCAGAAAATGGAAAGTTATTCCATATTCCTGGACAGGCATAGACAATATACTCAAAATGACTATACTTCCAAGACTGACATACACATTTTTTTTGCTTTTTGAGACAAGGTCTCACTATACAGTTTAGATTGGTCTGAAACTCACTTTGTAGCCCAGGGTGCCCTCAAACTCACAAGGATCCTCCTGCCTCAGTCTCTCAAATGCTGGGATTAGAGGCATGCACCACCACGTGTGCCTTTTTTTTTTTTTTTTGTACTGAGAATTGAACTCAGGACCTTGCACTTGCCAGGCAGGCACTTGTGCCACTGAGCTATACCCTGGCCCTGACATATAGATTTAAGGCAATCCTACTAAAAATACCAATAGTAATTGAGTGAGAATTAGGTACTCAATCTAACACGATGCAGAGAAGATATAAATCAGAACAGATAAAAGTTCAATGTGGGCACGGAGGGAGTCAGCACCAGAACAGCTGTGGGGCTCTCTGCAGACAAAGAACAGGGTTGAAACTTATATACATTCTGAGGGGAGGGACCACAGGGTAGCTAACGTAGGCAGCTGAGGGTGTTGTAGTACGAAGGGACTGGATTATCTTTGGCACACATGGGCTTTGGCGAGGGCAGCTGGGTAAGAGAAACCACAGGGGTTTCTCAGAGGGGGAGCTAGGCGCCATTATATCTCCTCTTTGGGTGGTTGCCATAAGGGCTGAGTAGGTTTTAGGCAGGGCCAATCAAATAGCATTCTTCACAGAGCTAGATAAAACAATCCAAAAATTCATGTGGAACCAGAGGAGACCCAGAATAGCAAAGGGAATTCTGTTTTTTTTTTTTTTTTTTTGGTCTTTTTGAGACAAAGGCCTTAAGCTCACTTTGTAGCCCAGGCTGGTCTTTTTTCTTTTTTTTTAAAGAAATCTCAATAAGTAGAATTTGAAGCATAGTGTACAGTGAGATCAAGATTTTTTTTTTTTGCGGTACTGGGGATTGAACTCAGGATCTTGTGCTTGTCAGGCAGGCACTTATTCCACTGAGCTACATCCCCAGCCCTCCCAGGCTTGTCTTGAACTTGCAAAGATCCCCCTCCCTCAGCCTTTGGAGTGCTGGGATTACAGGCATCACCACCATGCCCGGTTTAGCAAAAGGAGTTCTGAGTTACAATAGCAAAGTAGAAAGCATCATAATCTCAGATTTGAAGTTATATTACAAAGCTAGAATGATTAAAAAAAGCGTGGTGTTGGTAGAAAAACATACATGTGGATCTATGGAACAGAATAGAAGAAGTAGAAACAACCCAAGTCATACTTAGCTAATTTATCTTTTATAAATGAAGCTGGGAGTGTTGATTATCCACACACAGAAGATTGAGTCTAGAGACATATATCTCAACGTGTACTGAACAAAACTCAAAATGGATCAAAGATCTAAATGTTAAAACAGAAACAACTTGCTGGAAGGTAAAATAGGTAGAACTCTTGAAGACATTGTGCTCGCTCTGAATAGAACTCCAGTGGCCCAAGAAATAATGCCAACAATCAACACATGGGGTCATTTTAATTAAAAAGCTTCTGCACAGAAACAAGCAAGCGAACAAACAAACAAACCAATAAAATAAAGAGACAACCTATAGAATGGGAAAATATTTTTGTCAGCTATTCCTCAGACAGGTGACTAGTATCTGGAATATGTAAAAAACTCAAAAAATTAACCCCCAAATAAAAGATCCAGTAAAAAATGAGCATCTGAAATGAATAGACACTTCTCAAAAGACATAAAAATAACCAATAAATAAATATGTTACATGTTCAATATCAATGCCACTGGAGTGCGGTTGTACACACCTGTAATCCCAGTAAGGAAGCTGAGGCAGGAGGATCGTTGCAATTTTGAGACCAGCCTGGGCTGCAGAGTGAGCTCAAGGCCAGCCTGAACTGCATAGCAAGACCCTATCTCTAGGGCTGGGTATGTAGTTCAGTGGAATAAGTGCCTGCCTGGCAGGGCAAGGTCCTGAGTTCAATCCCCAGTACAGCCAAAAAAAAAAAAAAAAGACCTTGTCTCAAAAGACACACAAACATACACACACACACCTACACACACAATCGCTACCCATGGGAAATGCAAATTAGAACAATGAGTGATGAAGACCACTACAAAGCAGCTCTGAACAGGATTTAATATTAACCAACTGGCTTTCCGTGTTTACTTGCGAGTCTGTACAAGGCCCATGTCCCTTGTTTAGAGCTTGGCAGGGGACTGATAGTAAGTGAACCTCTATGGATCACTGCTTCCGGCTGAGCCCTGTTGTGGCCTGTGAAGCTAAGGACACCTGGCTCCAACCCCAGTTAACTAGGTAAAGACTGTAGCTGCAGGCTTCTCAGTCCTAGGTGGAGACCTTCCTGGAGATAACATAGTTCTCCTAAATTAACATAATGTCTTACTTGGAGAAGTCCTTGAGCAGACATCCAAGGTCCTTGGATCAAGGCAGAATCTCCCCTTTCTTCAGTATTCCCTGCCTCGTTTTGATAACTAAATAAATACAGGATGCCCAGAAAATATGTCTGTTTTAGCCCCCAGAGAATCTTGAATTCTTTGTGTGTGTGTGTTTTTGAGACAGGGTCTTGCTGTGCAGTTCAGACTGGCCTTGAGCTTACTTTGTAGCCCAGGCTGGGCTCAAACTCGCAAAGATCCTCCTGCCACAGCCACCCTCCCCAGTCCTGGGATTGCAGGCGTGCTCCAGAGAATCTTGAATTCTGTAAGAGGTTTTGATTCTCCTGGAGCCCTGAAAGTATTCCATTTGTCCTCTTTTTTAAGCTTTTACAGTCCACTCCTTTGGGAAACTGCGGGCCTGCAGTCCACAGTGACTAAGGGATAATATTAAAGCGATAACTGAGATACTATCTTATTCCAGAAAGAATGGCCATGATGAAGAAATCAAATAATAACAAATGCAGACAAGTCTGTGCGATTGAGGGACACTTACACTGTTGGTAGGAATGTAAACTAGCACAACCACTACAGAGCTTAGTAGGGAGAGTCCTCAAAAAATGAAAAATAGAAATTCCATTTGACCAGCTATTCCCCTTCTAAGTATCCTCCCCCAAAAGTTAAAGAAATCAAATTATAGTGATATCTGTGTATCTATGTGATGGGTTTCTGCCCATATAAATTTCTGCTAAGTCATCATGGTGGTGCTCCAACATGGCGCAGCCCAGAGACAACCATGTGTCTCTTCCAGACTAACTCCTGCCCACCTGTGACATCTTCCTGTTTCCTTTTGTGTGCTGCAAACTTAGATTGCCCCATGAACTCCACCCCAACTCTCCCAATATATTCTTTTTCCCAGGCACCCTGCTCTCTCCCTCCCTCTCACACACACACAGTGGAGTACTACTCTGCCACATTTGTAGGAAAATGGACGCACCTTGAGAACATAATGTTAAGTGACATAAATTAGACACAGAGACTTAAAAATCACATGGTATAAATAAAGAGCAAAATAAAAGCTAACAGGACCTAGAGAGAGCCTTTTCAAATAGGACGGTGAAGAAGAGTTGGAGAGCTCAGGGAGCGATGGGAGGGGAAGGGGATTTTAAAAAGAATAACAGCGTGTCATGTACCTGGATAAACTCCCTCACAATAAATGCGGTCATTATTTGCAGGAAACATACTGATAAAAAACTATTTTTTTGGTATCAAGAATCAAACTCAGGACCTTGCACTTGCCAGGCAGGTGCTTGTGCCACTGAACTACATCCCCATCTTTAATAACTATTAGTAAAAAGCTCATGATGACTTCACCATCCCACAAGCAAGAAATAAAGGCTTGTTTTCCAAACCGATATAATTTTCTCATTATTTTTTATAATGATGTAATCTAGTTTATTCTGAGTGATGAATATAGCTTTGCTGTTACCATCCTTGCTAAGATTCTTATGTTATGATCTCTGTTGATACTTTGGCATAGATATTCCCAGGCTGAAATTGTTGAATTTAATGTGGCTAGACCAGTCACTGTTCTAGACACTAAGAACACAGCTGTGGACAATGCATTAAGAAACCTGCCGTTCTCCCTCTCACAGCCTACTGGTGGGGAGGGGTGACGAGAAGGTAGGAGGCATGAACAGTAAGTTAGAGGACTTCTCAGGGGTGTGGGAAAACATAAAATTGGGTAAGGAATGGGCATAGGGTGAAGGATTAGAATAAGGATTGATATTTGGATAGGTTTTATATTTAGAAATGTACTCAACAGGATGTGGTAGCACATACCTGCCAACCCAGCACTCAGGAGGCTGAGGCAGAAGGATCTTTGTGAGTTTGAGGCCAGCCTGGGTTATGAAGTGAGCTCAAAGCCATCCTGAACTGCATAGTGAAACCTTGCCTCAAAAAGATAAAAAAAAAAAAAAAAAGAAATCTCAAAACAAATTTTGGCAGAATGAGATTGCCCAAATGTTGATGAATAATGACCTAAATCAGAAATTATCATCACAGAGTAAAATCCTGAGATAAATTAAAAGCCAAGAAATTGTACTAAGCATTTCAGATGGTCTTTCAAATTTTGACATTACAATATAGGACATACTATTACCCTATTAAACAGAAGTCTTTTTTTTTTTTTTTCTGTCTTTTTGAGACAGAGTCTCACTCTGCAGTTCAGGCTGGCCTTGAGCTCCCTTTGTAGCCCAGGTTAGCCTTGAACTCCTAATGATCCTCCTGCCTCGGCCTCTGGAGTGCTGGGATGACAGGCATGTCCTGCCATGCCTGGCTAAATGAAAGTCTTTTGAAGAGCAAGGTTTCTTCCTTTCTCTTTTAGGTACATTATTAACATTTCCTTCTTTCCTTCATATTCTATATTTTTAGTGACTGTATTAGAGATGATTTTGTTATGAATGTTACTGGTTAAAAATTTTGGAAGTTTTCCTCCCTTAAGAATTTCTGAAGCAGGGCATGGCAGCACACGCCTGTAATCTCAGCACTCCAGAGGCTGAAGCAGGAGGGTCATTGCAAGTTCCAGGCCCGCCTGGGCTACAAAGTGAGCTCAAGGCCAGGTTGAACTGCATGGAGAGACCCTGTCTTATAAAAGACAAAAAAAAAAGAAACCCAAAAAAGAATTTTTGAGATTTATTTTTTTATTTTTGGCTTTTTGAGACAGGGTCTCACTATGTGCTATGCAGTTCAGGCTGGCCTTGAGCTCACTTTCTAGCCCAGGTTGGTCTTGAACTCCCAAGGATCCTCCTGCCTCAGCCTCCTGAGTGATGGGATTACAAGCGTGCACCACCATGCCTAGCTGAATTTTTGAGATTTAAAAATTTATATTCTCCTTAAATTATCTACCACATCAATTGATTTACTATTTTAATCTCAATTCCGTTATTTAAATATAAATGTAATTGTAATCTCTATAGAACTATTTGAATTACTTTAAGTACTATATTTAATTGCTAAATACTTAAAAAGTGTGTAGGTCATAATTCTTCAAATACCATTTAGAAATGTCCACATTTTCTGAAGATAATTTGAGAGGAGAATATAAATTTTTAAATCTCAAAAATTCAGACAGGCGTGGTGGCGCATGCCTGTAATCCCAGCACTTGGGAGGCTGAGGCAGAAGGATCGTTGAATGAAGAGAATTAATTTCCTCTTTTGAAAAGGAAATTGCATCAGGTGTCCATTCTTGTGTAAAATACCAGAGAAAATCAACCTGAAGGGAGAAGCTTGTGCTGGTTTCAGGGGGTTCCTGGTCCTCTGTCAAAGCTGTTCTGAGAAGGTAGTGGCACTACACATCCTGGTAATAGTGAGACCTCTGGGCCGGAGCAAGCTGCTTACTTCCGCGCAGCTGGGAAGCATAGAAATAGCGATGGAAGGTCAGGGGACTTCATATAGGAAGTCTTACAGAGCAAAATCAGGAGGCGGGTATAGCGCGGGACAACACTATGGGCAGTACGATCCCAAGTTCGGCCGCTTAGGTAATACTGACCCAACGCGGCAGCAGGTCCGGTGGCAAGGGTACCTGGAAACAACAAGGACCTTTTTAGGAAGAGATCAGTCAGGGGTCTTGTCACCCACCGGCGTGAAACGTGAAATTTTCCTTTATCTGTCCGGGAGGCAGGCAGGCCTGGTCATTTTGTCTCTATCTTGAGGCCTGGCCTCCAACAGATGTGCCTCAGCCACAGCTGGGATGTGTTTCTATCTTCTATCCTGACTCCCCGAGGACCCAGCCTGTCTCGCTGCCTGGGTCCTCGCTTTTTACCTCGCTTAGCTGTCTACAATATTGGCACAGAACATAACAAGCTACAGTAGAAAGAATTTTCGTCCCTATTGAGTGAAAGAGAACTCTCCAGCCGACACTCTCCTCCGAAAGGGTCTAATATTAGTGAATGTCCGTCTAGCTGGATAACAAAACCATAAAATCTAGAGCTGAAGACATTTAAACTACTATTTTTCTGTTGGATTTCACTCACACGCTTAGGAAATCCACTGACACTTCATGCGGGTAACAGTGCATCGGTGGTTGGATCGTTACTGATTGAAAGACTGTATGAGCAGCAGCCCATGGCTCTGCCTACTTTAAAGGCATTAGGACAGGTCACACACTAACAGTACAATCAGAATTGAATTATAGACAAAGCAACAGAAAACCAACAATAGTTGTTGCATTGCATATTGATATCTTAAAAGTGTATGCTCAGGAGAACACATATAGACATACAAGATTGATCAAACAACCAGTCATCAACTATTCCTTACCATTAAGTGACATAAGACAATAGTAGAACCATGTTAGCCATCCTGCACATATGTATATAGATGATTGTTTGATCAATTTTGCACGTCTATATGTTTTCCTGAATATACACTTAGAAGTTATCAATATGTAATGCAACGACCATTGTTGATTCCCTGTCACCTTATCTGTAACTCAGTTTTGATTGTACTATTCTTATGCTACTTTGTGTCTGTTTGTTAATATGTTTTTGTTCTTATACTTAAAAAAAAAAAAAAAGACAGGTCGCACAATCTGAAATCACACACTACGTCGCCGAGGGGCTCCTCGATGTGAACTCGGTGGCTCTGGATTCGGAGCGGTCATAGACAGCAGTTCACGAGTGTATCCGCGAGGACAAAGGCTGAGCGCACAGCCCGAGCAGCTTCGCGTGCGGAGCGTGATGCGTGCTTCCTGCAAACTTTTCCTGCGGCGCTCTCACGCGGTAAACAGCGCGCAGCCAGGGCGCGGAGGACCCAGGGGCTGCGTTCTCGCCCCGCTGCCCGCCCGGTGGGGGTGACCCCGCCCGCGCCCCGGAGAGGCCCAGGCCGGCCCGCCCGCTTCCCGGAAAGCGCCGCTGTCCCCGCCCTCGGCGCGCCCCGCCCGCTCCCGCTCCGCCGCCCGCGATGAGGGTCCTGGCGCCGCGCTGTGGGGCGCTGCTCGCCTGCCTGGCCCTCGCGCTGCCCTGCGTCCAGCCCAACTGTGAGTACCGCGGCCGCGGCCCCCCGGCGCCGCCCGGGCTGCACCCCGGGAGCCCCGTCCGCCGCCGCGCAGAGCGGAGTGCGGAGCGGAGGTGGGGTCCGGCGGGGCGGGTCCGGTGTGCATGGTGCGCGCCCCGGGGACGTCGAGTGTCCGGGAGGGACCAGGACGCCGCTCGCTTCCCCTCCGCGTCTGAAGCAACCCCCAAAGGAGGAGGATGAGCGAAGTCAGCCCGCGGTCTAACCTTTGCGAGAGACCCCCACCTCCCTTTCGGAATGTCTGGACTTTGGACTTGGTCCCTCTATCTCCCATTAGCAAGCGAACTGTTTTAGGGTGATTGAGGTTTTGCATAGCAGTGAAATCAAAAGGACTTAAATATTACATTTCTCAGCTTATTTTGCACGGAGGATTTCTTGTGACGCTGTGCCCCTGAACTGAGATGACACGAATTCTTTGCACTTTATCTCTGTGTTTCCACATCTTTGTGCTTCCATATCCAGATTCAAGGAAGCACATTGAGTTTTCTCTGAAAATATAAAGAATATCAAGGCTTTTAGGACACTTGGGTTGTTAATTTGCTTTCTAAAGTTTAAGAATGTTCATGATCAAAAATGCTTCCTCATGCTCTGTTGATTCCCAGGAACTGCCTTGGAAGTGGTAACTCTGAATTGCAAACAATGTTTAGGCTGCCCAGCCTTCCAAAGTAAAATTCTCAAAGAGGGTGACTAGATAAGACTATCAAAATTCCACCGGTCTCATTAATTAGTGATCAGGATGAATGAGACAATTTAAACTTCTATTTAAAGACTAGATGTTGTTTGTTGGTCTTATACTAAAGAGTTACAGTTCCAAAACAATCAATAACTCTATAAAATTAATCCTATACATGTACTAACATTGTCTACATGGTCCATTTAGACAGTCAAGTAATCCTGCCAGCTAGTGTTTTGGAAAAGACAAAGGCAAAATCAGCTTACACATTTACTGCCTGTCATAGAAGGAATTTGCCAGACCCTCTTAGTAGAGATCATTACATTTGGACTGAAATCTGGGAAGAGGTAAATGTGTGTATTGTGTTACGTGTGTTATGTATATACATATAGTACATGGAGAATCACACTGTATATAGGTGCAGGTAAGAGTAAATAAATTCTAGGAGTCTGACTTGGCCCTATAATAGACATTTAAACATTTTTGGTTGCTTAATTGGATTAAAAATCTCTGATACAGGCTGATGGAAACATGAGTACAATGGGTACGGATGGGGTGTTTTTGCTCTCAGTCTCTCCCTCCCTCCCACCCCCCACTTTCTTTTTTCTTTGCTAGGGATTGACCCCAAGCCCACGCCTGTGCTAGCTAGGCAGGTACTCTTCTTCTGAGCTCTATCCCCAGCCCACTAGCTCTGCAACTAAGATAAAATACAACTCTACTTTGTTATAGTCCATTGTATAGTTATAATCTATTGTTATAATCCATTGTATAGTTCATAGGAATATAGTTGCTATTTAAACAAAAAATTTTACACATCACAGGTTTGTTTCTGAGTTGTTAGAAATTATGTAGTTCAATTTCTTCACTTAACAAACAAGCAATTATTCCAAGATGTTAAGTAAGTTTTTAGATGTTGTGTATGTGTGTATAGTGAGACACATTTATATGTGGAAGAGAACAGTCTATGCATTTAACATATATGCTGTGTACATATTTTAGTCACTTCCCACTAAGAACTTGTAGTGAAGAGAGGTCAGTTTGCTCCAGGCCCACGGGCCTCACCCAGCCTGGTACTTTTCAGCGGATGCAGTCTGTCCTGAACGTTACTAATCTATATTTTCTTTCTCTCTTTGTACTTTGCCTAGCTATCTGTTTCAACATGTATTCTTGTCTTTTCTTAACATTTCTTTTATTTCCAAGCACCAAATTTTGCAGTGATGGAGAAATTTTATCAGGGTAGAGTTACAACTGGGGTTTGTGCTGGAGGAGTTAGAGGCATTTTCTATACAGTAACTATGAGCCCTGCACTGGTTACGGTGAACCTTTTAGAGCTTTCAGTATGACGCAAACAGCGTGCCCTGGGTCTGCCGCTGCTGCCCCGTACCATATCCTCTAACCAGTGTCCTATGCTGAGGGACCACAGTTAACACTCTTCATAATAGATAGTGGCATGCTGAATAGCTGGGCCTAGGGAAGGCTTGGACTGGAATATTTTGGTGATCTCTATGATAGTAACTCATGCGACAGTACTTCAGGAGGTATCACCATATATCTTAATTCTGTTTAACTCCTAGTTCTGTGTGTCTCTGCTCAAGATTTCAATTCCTAGGAGAGCCTGTTATTTTGACTTCACATGGCTCTCAAGTCCTGTGATTGGCAGCTCACTACAATCATGGAGAGCACCGGAATGACATTTCTCATGAAGGGTACAGGTTCTCATTTGACTATATAACATACACACATGCACTTATTTCCATATCCATGTTATGGCTTGTGTCTAGATGTCCCCCCAAAGCCTCATGCAGTCATGGGTCAGGCTTTTGGGAGGTGTCTGGATCTAGGGTGTGTGATGCTGGGGTTCAGTCATGGTGCAAGGCTAGGCTGAAGGCTGCCTCACTGTGGAAGTGAGTCTTATTTGCACTAAGAATGGGTAGCCTGGATAAGATTATAAAGGACAGAAAAAGGGCCATCGCTGGTCACTGGTCCCTTGCTACCCTCCTGCCTTCTGCCTTCTATGAGCTGTTTCTGCTCTGTGATTCCCCTCTGCCATTGCTACCCTGTCTTGGAGCCAGCCAACTATGAACTGAAAACTACAAAATTAAACCTTTCCTCCTTTGACTTTGGGTGTTGGGGTATTTTGTCTCAAAAATAAAAAGAGTAAGCAAGACACATCATTTGAAATTATTTGCCTATGACCGGGCATAGGGACACATGCCTGTAATCCCAGGACTCGGGACCCTGAGGCAGGGGGATCTCTGTGAGTTCAAGGCCAACCTGGACTACATAAACAAATTCAAGGCCAGCCTATACTACACAGTGACACGCAGTCTCAAAAAAAAGAAAGAAAGAAAAGAAACCATGTTTAATATAATGCAATAATTACTATAATAGTAGAAAGAACCCCCTTAAGAGGTTCAAGTCACCACATTCGGAGATAAGGCATGAAGCTCCCATTTACTAAGACATTATGGTCTGATCATGGCGGAGCTTCTACTTGTTCTGTGCTACACTTCACCAGGGCAATGATACATTGTAACGTACCAGAACTTCCCGGTGTGGTCCCTGCTCTACCAAAAGAACAAGCAAAGGAGTACAGATAATGGCTCTGGGACTGGTTTATCTTGCTCTTGGTACAGTGTAGACCTTGGCAGTGACCCCATCACTACCCGTTTCTGATCTGGTCCTGAGAAAGCTCCTATGTTTGTTTCTCCTAATGAAATGAAACACTATTTTTCAAGAAGAATCGGAGTCATCCTTCCTCCCTGGAACGTGGTGCATCCCACTCCTCTGGTACAGTTTCTGCTGAGTGCGGCGGTCGTCCTGGAGAGTGGCTACTGCTTCCGCTCCTGATTGAAGCGCAGTAACAGCACTCTGCCCTGACGATTGCCTTCCTTCTTTAGGAGAGTGTGGTGGAGAACTTTGGATGGCTACACAATAGTCTTGGTTTATAATTCAGTGGAAAATACAGTTAGTTTTTATAATGAATGCTTTCTTTTTTCAGTTTCCAAATTTCTAAATGAATAGAACCCAGCTATGAGGAAAGAGCACAAAAATTTAAGAACAGGTCATTTATTAGGTGTCTAGGCCAGCCGTAAGAAAATACTATGGCCAGAGACATAGCTCAGCAGCACAGTGCCAGCCTGGCAAGTGTGAGGTCATGAGTTCTACTCCTGGTACAAAAAATTAAAAAATAAAAAAGAAAGTTCTATGAACTAGATGGCTAAAATAGCAAAACATTGTGCTGTTATAGTGCTGAAGACTAGCAGCCCTAGGTCCAGAGGTGAGCATGTTTGAGTCCTGCTGAGAGGTACGAACAATCTGTCCTGCTCCTTTCTCCTGGAGCCTCATAAACTCACATGTCCATTCGCATTTCCCTTATGTTTCTGTGTTGTCTTTCCTCTGTCCACCTGGGTCTCTGTGTCTGCCGTTGCCTTTTGGTGAGTACAGTGCTTGTACTAGGTTAGAGCCTGTCTTAAAGACCGCCTCCTAACTTGATCATCTGCCAAAGCTGTGCTTCCACATAGGGCTACGCTCACAGGGCGTGCGGGACGGTTAGAGCTTCAGTGCGGTTCAACCTGTAAGCGCCTCAAATCATGACTAATGCTTACTCCTTCTGTGCCTTCACTCCTGACTTGTGTATTTTGGCCTTTGAAAAGCAGCACTATGTATTAATGATAGTACAGATAATTTACCACGTGTTTTAAATCACATTTTGGGAGATGATATTATATCCTGAAGGACAGTGACCGCGCCCTCAATAATTTACCGATCCATCATTCCAGAAGACTGCCTCCTTCTAGATACTGAAGTGTACAGTGAGACCAGTGAAATGATGACAGGCATCCCACCGACTTATCTCCTTAGATGTAGTGTTAATTCTTTAGTTAGAGGTATGTTTTGTGGCTTTCTGTAAAGCATTGAATAAGTCTTCCAGTACTACAACTACTGAGAAGTTAAATCCAAATACAGAATAAAAGTCTTTACCCATGAGTAAAAACTCTCTTCTGCTCCATGACAGAACCCAAATTCATCACTTAAGTAATCACTGTCTTTCACTAAATTCTCTTTCTGAAAGAGAATGAAAAGTTACCTGAAATCTTAAAGCTTTTCAGCCTGAGGTCCTTGCCATGGATTGTTTTGAGAGGAAACACACTGTATGGTGTAGGTTATACCTTCTCTTCTATTATTAGGGTTGCTCTGGTGTGGGGCTGTCTCCCAGCTTTCAGCTGTCTTTCAGCTGGAACACAACCATTTCTCTGTGTTGTAAAGTACTGTTGCTATTTGCTAACCCAGAGAAGTTTTGTGTGAAACACTCTGAAGAATTTTGTGGGTTGTCTGCCCATGTCACTTGAGTGTTAACACTTTCTCCAAGATTTGCATGGTCCACAGTTTCATTTGTGTGAGCAAGTACTGCTACCTGAGCTCAGCCATTCAGATTTTCTGAGACCATTGGAGATGTGGGGGCGCATAGCCATGGCCTCCCTTTCCCCCACAATTTTTAATCCAGGAACAAGAGCTCATCAAATGCTTTTTACCAAGTCCAAGTGAGGTGCGGTGGAGCACACCTGTGATGTCAGCACTCTGGGGGCTGAGGTGAGAAGATTGTAAGTTGCAGCCCAGTTGGGCAGCTTAGTGACTTAGCAAGACTCTATCTCAAAATACAAAATGAATGAAGGGCTGGGGATGTAGCTCCACGTGAAGGTCTTGGGTTCAATCCCCCACGCTGAAATAAGTAAGTCCAGTGTTTTCCCCAGTGGTCATTTTTGATGTTATTGGAGGAAATCTGTATTGTGGGGTGGAGTGGGTGAGGGAGCAAGTGTCTGAATAGGAACCACAGGAGAGAGTCCAGCCACACTCGGTCTCCTAATATTTGTGAATTGTTGCTGTTCCCTTACAATAATCAATGTCTGGCTTTTCCACCCTGTGGCCCTTTTACAACACTGTGATTTGCTTTTACAAGTTCAGCAGGAAGCCTTTTCTACTGCAGCTTGTTTCTGATTTCTAGTTCTGAAATGATCAATTTGTCTCTTTTTATAGTGGACTTTTCCCTGCCCTCTTCTCAAAAAGGGACATTATCTGCCCCCAGTCCTCTAAAATGTTTTTACCTTTTTAGTCCTTCTGTTCGGAAGATGTTTCCTGTTTATCATCCTCCCTAGCCATCTCCAGTAGTGAAGACTGCTCAAGGATGCTTTACAAGATTTTGTCCATCAGGGCTTTTTTTTTTTTTTTTTTTTTAATCTTTTTGAGACAGGGTCTCACTGTGCAGTTCAGCCTGGCCTTGAGCTCACTTTGTAGCCCAGGCTGGTCTCGAACGTGAGACGACCCTCCTGCCTCGGCCTCCTGAGTGCTGGGATTACCGGCGTGCGCCACCGCGCCTGGCGCCTGGCCCAAACATTCATTTCAACAAGAGTCCCAGGTAGTTCCTTCTATGTGTACATTTTGAGACGTGCTGATGTACAAGAAGGGGGAGAAGAGAGATAAATGATCTATATAAGCAGTGAACAGATCTTTCCGGATTAGCAGTGGGGGGCTGTTAGTCAGCTTTCTATGACCACAAAGAAGCACCTGTGGCAAATCACATAGAGAAAGGGGTTTGGCGGTTCCAGTTCAAGGTGAATCACTCTGGCATGTGGAACTCCGCAAGGGCGGCATGTCATGGCAGGTGCAAGTGATGGAGCAGACCGCCCTTCTCCTTGCCAGAAACTGAAGAGAGAGGACAGGCGAAGGCTCTACAGTTTCTGTCAGGCAAATGCCGCCAGTGACCCAAGGGCCTCACCTAAGGGCTCAACTCCCAATAACCCAGAGGATCTCCTAGTGGATCCAGCCTGGAGGAGGTCTTTAACGTAAACTTTCGAGTGACGCTTCCTGTATTCAACCATTGCAGCAGGCGACCCAGGAGAGAGAAAGGGAAATGTCAGGGAAAGGAGACTGGAAACTGAACAACATAGCAAGAGAATGCAGGCTGCAGAGAAAGGCTGCAGTGAGAAATTAATAGATGTGAGGTGGAGAAGTACTTTTACGAGCTAGTATGTCTAAGTCCCAGCTTGAAATTTGGAAAAGTTGCTTCAGTGTAACTAACTTCAGCCCTTCCTACCACCATAATCCTTTTGCCACCTGCTTTTTCTTTTTTTTTTTTTTTTTTTTTTTTTTTGAGGCAGGGTCTCCCTCTGCTGTTCAGGCTGACCTGGAGCTCACTTTGTAGCCCAGCTGGCCTTGCACTCGCAGCGATCCTCCTGCCTCAGCCTTCCAAGTGCTGGGATTACAGGGCCTGCGGCTTTTTCAAAAAGAAGCATTTATAACTAATGAAGAGAATGTCCTCGTAAGATGCAAATGAGGTGAGGAGCTTAGCCAGATCTGGCGCGCAATGGTGGGGAAGCAAAGTTAGACTGATGTGGAAATGTTGGGAGACACGATCATTTTCATCAGATGTAGGACTGAGTTTTATGTCATTCAGTGAATCAGAAAGGGCAAGAGACCCTTGACATTAGCAAAACTAAAATCTTTACATTGTTAAGATTAAGGTTTTGTTAATGCTAAAAGAAAGCAACCCTGGTTGTTTAAAAAACTGGTATGTTTGGGCTGTTCTCAATGATGCATATTATTTTTGCCTAAGTATATCTCTTTTATTAGATTTTACATCACATGTATCTGGGAATTTCTTTTTTTTTTTTAGATAGGATCTTGCTCCATAGTTCAGGTTGGCCTTGAACTCACTATATAACTTACTATGGCAGCACTGGGGATTGAACTCAGGACCCTGCGCTTGCTAGGCAGGCGCTTATTCCACTGAGCTATATCCCCAGCTCCTATATAACTTACTATGGCCTTGAACTCATGGCAATCCTCTTGCCCCTGCCTCCTGAGTGCTGGGATTGTGGCATGCACTATCGTGCCTGGCTGAGAGATTCTTTTTTTGGTTTTTTTGGTGCTGGAACTTGAACTCAGGACCTGTGCTTGCCAGGCAGGTGCTGTGCCACTAAGCTATATCCCCAGCCCAAGAAATTCTTATATGTAAAAAAATTTAATAATTTTTGTGGAATTGGGCAAGAATTCAATAATTTTAAACAACAGCCAGCATATTTTTCCTTAACAAAATAGAGTGAAAGGAAATTTTAATAACAAGGGTTTGTTTTTGTGGTGCTGGGGTTTGAACCCAGGGCCTTACACATGCAAGGCAAGAACTCTACTACTGAGCCACATTACTAGCCCCACAAAGATTTTTTTAATGGAGTTTTTTTTTTTTTTTTTAAATGGAGACAATCCTCGATCAGTGGTATGGGTGGAAAGAAAAATGGCAGAGTGGTGAGCAGCATGATTTGGAATCCAGACCCTGGAAAATAACAACATGGAGAAGAAAAAGAAAAAAGAGAAACAGATTTTCAGGAACTGGGGAGAAAGTAGTAGACAAATTAAAAGCTGCAGGAAAATTGAAGAGACAGAATACAAGGCAGATAAAAACAAGAAACATCAGAGGCATTCTCCCCAGCTCCTGGTTCATAGTTTGCAGTTCCTGGGAAAGGGAGACTGAACCTAAGACACAGTGAATGAAGAGAGGGAACACAGCAGTGGTTGCTGTGATCTGTGGGGACAGCACAGGGCTCTGCTCATGTGGGAGTCCTTGCACAGCTGGGGAGTGAGCCCAGTCCAGGTAAACTGTATCCCTGAAGAGAGCATGGGCTTGAATGCTATTCCAGCAAAAGACTGAATGTTTGCACCCAGAACTCAAGCAGCTAAGGGGATGGCTTTACTTCAGGGTTCCCAGTGTTATTTTCCCACAGTGACTGTGTGGGAGACAGCCTCAGTCAGGGAGTGCATTGGAAAGAGAGCGCCTAGGGATCTGAGCTCAGCTGGAAAGGACACAGGCCCTGCTACTCCTGGCCACAGGTGAAACACAGCCTGAGTTTTTCTGGATTTGAGAGTTTGCGCATTAGAGCCCTTGGCCAACTGCCTGCTTTTGCCTACAGACAGCAAGCTCTGGGTCTGACTGCCATGTTTGCCTGCCAGCATGGGCGAGGACACATCTTGACTTGGGCACAGTCACAGCCCAGGGAAAGAGTTTCCAGTGAGTGAGTGTGTGTTGTTTTTTTCTTTCCTCTTTCTTCACTAATTTATTGGGGCTTGGGCACGTTTTCTTATCCCTTTACCCCTTTTTTCTTTCTCTTTTTATATTTTGGTCTTTTTTCCGCTGCCTTTTAGCTTTTTCCTTTTAATGTTTTCTCTCTTATTTTTTTCCATATAATTTCTTTTTTTAGTCCCTTTTTTCTTTTATCTTCTATTTCTCATCAGTTTTTTTCCATTACTTTTACCTAGTTCTATAAACATCTTATTGTCCAATAAGTTCCTTTGTCCCACTTCTTTTTCCTTTTTCTCATACCATAGTTTAAGGTTTCAAATATTTACTTGCATTTCCCCCATTCCCAAATCATACATGTTAAACAGTATGACCACTATGCTTTATTATTCATTAAGTTGTTACCTTGTAAAATAATGTTGAATTATTTTCTATTATTAGAGATATAGCTGTTGCATTTAGTATATACATATTAGCTCTAAGTCAATACCTGAGTTGTTTTAGTGTTTACAGTACAATTGTGGATTTCGTCTCTGGGATAAAAGTGGTACATAATTGGTTTCTCTGGTATGCTACTATCCAGTGTGTCTTTAATGATAATATTATAGCTGATTTGCTTAATGTTGCTAAGGTTGCATAATTATTGCTATTAATGGGTTTTCTTTATAAGAAACTCTCAGATTATTTTAGTCATCTAATGGATTTACATTTACATATAATTAACAATACTAGGGTACATTCCCAGACAACTCAAGTGTTGAACCAATTACACAGCATCCTGCTCTCCAAAGTTAACCAAAGTGGTCAGATTTTGAGTTAGTTCATGCCCAAAGTGCACACTGAAAAGTGACTTATTAAAAAGATCTCAGCACTAGCAATAAAGTTTTCCCACTATATAAGGGTCCGCAAACCTCAGCACAAAGCAAAGCAAAGAAAGAAACAACAGGAACATGATGAGAAGACAAGGCAACAAAATGCCTTCCCCATGGCGGCCAACTGCCGCAAAGCCCATCCAAGGTGCGCTGAGGGGGAGACTATAGTAAATCTTACATCCAAAAAGCATAACTGAGAAGGTTAGAAAGCAGATCAAAGAGGAGCTCAGCAGGATCTCAGATAATATAGCTAAACAGGTAATGGAAATAATAGCTAAAATGATCCAGGAGCTTTCAGAAGACTAATAAAAAGCCAGCTGAGCTACATAAAACAAAGCAAAACATTAAGACCCAGTTTAAAAAGTTTGCAGTCAGCAATCCTAGAGATTAATAATTGAAAGTATGGGCAACCAATATGAGGACAGAATTTCAGAGTTAGAAGACAAGGATACCTTCAAAGACTAGTCAAAGATACCTTAAAGGCTAAAAAGAAAATGTGAAAAATGGATCCAACAACTGCTAAATGATGCGAAGAAGAGTAATTGGGAGAAGTGAACAATCAGAAGACACCACAAATAGGATAAAAAACCTATTTACAGAAATAATGTGAATACTCCCCAAATATAGGGAACGAAATAAACATCTCACAGATAAGTGAGGCATATGGAACCCCATATAGTCAGAACCAAAAAGGAAATTTATAATAAAAAAAACTCACCAGAAATCATTAAAGGAACAAAAATCTTAAAAGCTGTTAGAGTAAAGCAAATTACCATATATAAAGGTAAGTCAATTAGAATTTTAATCCAATGGTAAGACATAATAGTTATATACATATATGCAAAAAACATCAGTACATCCAGCTTCCTAAACTAGTGCACCTAGCTTCATATGAAAAATCAGATAAACACCAATATAGTGCTAATGGGTAACCTCAATTCCATACTGTCACCAGTAGGTCTGTTAGACAAAAACTGAACAAAGCAATATCAGAGTTGAGCCAAAGCATTGAACAAATGGACTTAATAGATATCTACAGAGAACTCTACTTAACAACAACAGAATATACATTTTTCTCAGCAGCACATGGGACTTTCTCCTGAATAGACCACATGCTCACCCATAAAGCATGATTAAGTAAATGCAAAAGAATCAAAGTTGTTCATGCATACTATCAGATTGTAGGACAGTGAAACTAGAAATCAATGGCAAAACACACCACAGAAACTATGCAAACACATGGAAATTAAACATACCTTCTGGAATAATTAGTAGGTTACATAAGAAATCAAGGAAGAAATTAGACAGTTTATAGAATCAAATGATCATTCAGTACAACATTCCAGAACCAAGGGAACACAATGAAGGCATTCCCGAGAGGGAAGTTTACAGGAGTGAATGTCAACATCCCAAAGAGACAGCCCTCGAGTAAACAATTTAACGATGCATCTCAAGGTCCTCAGAAAACAAGAACAATCTAAATTCAAAGTTGGTATGAAGAAATGAATTACAAAGATCAGAGCAGAAATCAAATTGAAACTAAAATATAATAACAGTAAAAAGAATAAATGAATCAGAGAGTTGGTTCTTTGAAAGAATAAACAAAATAGACAAACTGTAAGCCAGTCTTACCATTAAAGGAAAGAAAATACCCAAATCAATGCAATTAAAAATAAAGGCAAAAATCACAACAGATTATGCCAAAAATACAGAAAATCATTGATAAGTATTTTGAGAACCTGTACTCTAATAAAATGGAGAACTCAGAAGAAATGGATTGAGTGCTAGATACACATGAAATATGAAAGCTGAACCAAGAAGGTTAAAAAAATACTGAATAATATCAGACACAATCCCAGCACTTGGGAGGCTGAGGCAGGAGGATTGTTGCAAGTTCGAGGCCAGCCTGTGCTACCAAGTGAGTTTAAGGCCAGCCTGACCTGTACCCTGTCTCAAAAAAAAAAAGAGAGAGAGATTGAGGAAATAGTAAAGAAAAAACAAAGTGAAACAAAAAAAAAAACCTGTGAAAAATACACAGGTACCAACAGATTCCCTGCCAAATTTTATGAAAACTTTAGGGAAGATCTACTGCCAATACGCAGACTCCTTAATGAAAACAAAAGGAAAGCATTATCTCCAAAATTTTCCTTGGAGAAAGGCGTTACCCTAATTCCAAAACTAAAAAAGCACTCAACCAAAATAGAGGACTACAATCTCTTTATGAACATAGATGCAAAACTCCTAGGATTTGTCCCAGGAATGCAGGAATGGCACAACATACACAAATCAATAAATACACCTACCATGTAAATAAACCAGGGACAAAAAAAAATCACATGATTTTCTCAATAAACAAAAAAGCATTTGACAAAATCCAACATTCATTCATGATAAAAACCCTGAAGAAGCGCTGGCGCTATAGCTCAGCAGCACAAGCGCCTGCCTATTCAAGCACAAGGTCCCAAGTTTGATTCCCAGTACCAAGCAAAACAAAACAAAAACCCTAAAGAAAATAAGTATAGGAGATCTTTATCTCAAGATGATAAAAACCATCTATAATCCAGGGGAAAACATCATATTAAATAGGCAGGAACTGAAAGTTTTCCCTGTAGAATAAGAAAGATGAAGAGGATGTCCAATATCACCACTCCTGTGATGATATAATTCTCAAAACATCCAGAGCAATTAGATAAGAGAAAGAAATGAAGGGAATATGGACAGAAAAGGAAGACATTAAATTATCATTACTTACAGATGACATGATCCTCTACACAGACAAACCCAAGAACTCCACCGAAAAACTCCTAGTATTAATAACAGATGTGGTAGTGTAGGAGGTTACAAAGTCAACATTCAAAAATAGAGTTCCTATCCATTAATAATAAGTCATCAAGAAAGCAATTAGGGAAACACTATCTTTCATAACAGCATCAACAAAATGAAATACTTAGGAACTAGTCTACAGAAGTGAAAGATCTCTACAGTGAAAGCTACAGTACTCTGAAAAAAGAAAGTGAAACGGATGTCAGATAAGGCACACCATTTCTGTGTAGGCAGAACCAATGAATTCAAATGGCCATACATTTAAAACTGTTAGAGAGATTTAATGCAATTCCAGTGAAAATAGCAAGAGCATTCCTCACAGAACTAGACAAAACAATCTTAAAATGTGAAACCAAAAGAGATCTAGAATAGCAAAGGCAATCTGGGGCAACAGGAGCAAGAGAGGAGGCATTTCAATACTGAACTTCAGTTACACTGCAAAGCTACAGTGATAAAAACACCATGCTATTGGAAACAAACAAGCAAGCAAAAACAGACTGGTGGACAAATGGCACAGAATAGAGGGTGCAGAAACAACTCTAACCACAGTCAGCTACTGTGTCTTTGACAAGGGGTCAAGTACTTTTTGCTGGAGAAGAGCTTCTTTAAAAATGTTGCTGGGAATACTATGCCAAACATTGAACCTAGACCCATATCTCTGTCCATGAACTAAAGTAAAATAAAAATGGATCAAAGATGTAAATATTTAAACAGAAACAATCTGCTGGAGAAAAAATAGGTAGCACTCTTGAAGACATAGCTTACAGACAAGGACTTTCTTAACGCGACTGCAGGTACACAAGTTAAAATGAAAAATCAACAAATGGGATCATATCAAATTAAGCTTCTGCACAGCAAAGGAAACCACCAAAAGAAGGAACAGACCACCTACACAATGAAAAATATTTTTGCCAGTTATTTGTGAGAGGACTAATATCTACAATATATAAAACTCCCCCAATTTAAAGACTCAATAAATGGGCATAGGAAATGAATAGGCACTTCTCAGATGAAGAAGCATAAATGGCCAATACATACATTTAAAAATGATCAGCATTGCTGGCCATCAGAGAAATCAAATTAAAGCAAAACTAAGCTTACTTCAGAAAGAATGGGTATCTTCAAGAAATCAAATAATACCATGCTGATGAGGCTGTGGGGAAAAGGAACACCTTGCCATTGTTGGTGAGAGTGGGAGAGAGGGTAACTGCCTGCTGTGTGACTCTGAGGGTAGAGGTGCTTAGGATGGTTCTCCCTGTTGTGGAAGAGGGCCTTGCCTCATTCATGGGGCTCCCTGATCTCTCCGTTCTCTGTCTGGGCTCGCAAGCAGCTAGGGTTACACTGTGTGAGCTACTGGACCTGGCTTGGGTTTGTATTTATAACATCCATTTATTAGGGGGCTTCTCTTGTGCAAGGTATTTCACATTTTTATCTTATTATGTCTAATTTGCTTTGTTTTGCATTTACAATAAGCATCTTTATATGAAAGAATAGTATTTTTTGTTAGATCTGGAAAGTATTTTACTGTTATTTGTATGATTACTTTTCCCCTCCATATCCTCTGTTTAATCTTTCTGAGATTGAACCTTTCTGATTTTTACTTTCATGTTTTTTATCTTTTTGAAATTCGGGACTAGGTTCCTGGAGACCGCCACAGTTTTTCTTTCACTTGTTGTATTTGCGAATCATGCTGTAAAGTTCTTAAGTTTTCTTTGGTTTTACTTTTGTTCTCTTTACTCACAGATCTCATACCTTCTTATGTTATTATGAGGCTGTTCATTACTTTTGTTTGTTTAAGTTTTCCTCTCCAAAATGATCTTTTTTTCTATACTGAGTTTTCTTGTTTCTTTTTCATGTTATTAGATGCTGTTAGTTTCTCTTTTCATTCTTTTGGTGATTGTTGGTTGTTTCTTCGTACTTCAGTTGCAATGCTGGCTTGGTTTAAGGCGGTACATGTGTTCCCCCTGTGGCTGTGTATATTGAAGAAGTTTCTTGCTATCTTTCAGCTAAAGGGAAAGTTAGCAGGTAGCGCTGCGCACACTTGCTAACTGGCTCGTTTATATAATTAATGTTTAGTGGACTGACCCGGATTGTACTATTGTAAGTGCCCTGGAGGGGGGAAACCGGTGCTGCTCCTCCTCGTGATGGAATAGCAAGTCAGTCCTTTTGCATCTTCTTGCCTTTCTCCCTCTCCTACTACTGCTGCGCTAGTCTTTGAGGCTTTGTTACCCAAGAAAGTTCTGACTTCCTCTGTGACACTGTCTATACTGGCTCTTCTGCCCCTTTTTTGTTTATTCACTAAACAGTCTACATCCACTGAAATAATTTTATCCAGCAATGTCCTATTCTGTGCTCTTAACTGTTGTGATTCCTTTTATAAAAACATTGTGTTGCTATCGTTTCCACAATGATAACTTCTCTGTTGTTATAGGTTTCCAATCACAGAGGACTCTTGCCTCAGGGGTCACGCTCCTATTTGAGTTATATAATATGCTGGACTTTACACTTTGTAGATAATGCTGGACTGAGTTAAGACTTCTGAAGCTATTTTGGACAAGAGGCAGGAGTCCTTTTTAATTGGAAACCTATAACAACAGAAAAGTTATCATTGTGGAAATTATAGTAGCACAATGTTTTTATAAAAGGAATCACAACAGTTAAGAGCACAGAATAGGACATTGCTAGATAAAATGATTTCAGTGGATATAGACTCAGAGGAATGGAATTTAAAAACTTGCTACTATCTTTAACCCTAAGCACTGTCTAAACTAAACTGTGTCTTTAAAGAGCAGCTAGATGTAGCTGCTAAGTTCTTTGCCTTGTGCATTTGTATGTTCATACTGCTATCACAAAATAGTATTAAAAAACCCCAAAATAACATTGATTGAGTACGTGTTTTAAATCATAGAAAATTATCTTCTCATTTTTCTGGAGACTGGAAAATCCAAGATCCGGGTTCTGACCAATGTTGTTTCTGATATGGTTCTTTTCCTTGCTTCAGACAGGCGCCTTCTCACTGCACGCTCACGTAGCTTTTCGTTGGTATCTGCACGAGGGGAGACAGCATGCGAGAACCATGAAAGCTCGTCAGTAAGGGCTTTAACCCTGTGAGGTCGGGGCCTGCCCCTGTGACCACCTTTAATCTAACTACTTTCTTTAAAGGACCTGTTTCCAGATGGACACACAGTAAGGATCAGGGATCCATTGTATGGATTTCTGGGTGACAAACAGTTTATAACATTCTGTTCTTTGACTATGTAAATCATGTCCTTGCCAGCAAAATAAATCATCTCATCCAAAACAGCCTCAGAAGGCATAACTCAGTCCAGAACTATCTACAAAGTGTAAAGTCCAGCATATTATTTAAATCAAATAGGAGCGTGACCCCTGAGGCAAGAGTCCCATTTGATTGGAAACCTATTAACAACAGAGAAGTTATCTTCTTCTAAACTATATTGATGGGACAAGGCAGAAATTCAGAAGAAGAAAGGACTCCAGGTCCCAAGCGATCCCAAAGCTAGCAAAGCAAATTCCATTAGATCCTGAGGGTTGAGAATAGTTGTCCTTCATTCTGTGCTCCACCTTCTGGCCCAGGGGGTTGCTGGTCTGTTGGAGACCTGGCCAAGACCCCCAGCTGCCTGTCTGGGGGGTATGGAGAAGGATGAAGAAAAACCAAACAAATGTAGTAATTTATAAAGGGAGAGCAGGGAGGTCAGTGCCTCCGGATGGGCAGAGACAAAGGGGGCCCACTTTTATTTTTCCAGCGAGAAGTGCAGGGGGAGGGGAGGGGACCTCTCCTGGAACAACTGGGTGGAATGAGGAACACGGTTCAGATCACAAAGGAAACAAGTTACGATCCGTTCCCACACCTGGGTACCTGCTGTCCCTGTACTGTCCACAGCAGACCTCGTGCTGCCCTGTGAGCACCATGTTGGCCAGGGCCATGAAGGCTCCAAGCTATAGCCTCAGTTTGTAACTTACGGTCCCCAACAATGGTCTTTCCTATAAACACATCCAGGCAGTCATTCTCCCTTCTGGATAAAGTGGTGACCCTGCCCCTACTGCCTTGCTGGGTTCAAGTGTTTCCCCAAAGGCCTGTTGGATTGTGACCCTCCATCTCCAAGGCCAGTGGCATCCTGTTGAAACCGCAGCTGCCCTTAGAACCAGAGAGGAAGTAGCTTTGTCCCTGGGCTTATGACGGGAGTGACAGCCCTGATGATCTGAATTACTATCAGGACCCTTCTTCCCTTAACTTCCAAAGTAGGCCTGTGTGAGGCTGCTCACCCTCCCGTCCCACTTCGTGTTTCCTTCAGTGCCGTCTGGCAGTGCTTCTCTTGATGCTTCTCTCTAGTACAGCGCCCTCTTTGTGCTTGGTTTCCATTGGGATGTCTGAGTGGACCTTTAGTCCACCACCGTGTTAAGCTCCTTGGCAATGGCTTTTCCACCACACCCTTGGTTTCCTTTCAGAACAGTGTTTCATTTTATATGATGTGGATAAGTTGAAAACATTTCCAAGCTTTAAATGCTGGTTCCTTTTTTCCTTAAGAATTCTTTCTTCGATTCATCCCTTACACTTTTCTTAGACAGCAGGAAAAACTCCAGCCACATCTTAGTACTTTTCCTAGAAATCTCCTCTCAAATTTCATTACCCACAATTCTACCTTCCACAAAATAGTAAAAAATAGAACAAAAAATAGAACACGAGTCAGCCATTTCCTTGCTAAGTTTACCCTCTTTCCAGTTTCTAATCTTTATTTTAGTCTGAAAATTTACCAGAATGGGCTTTTTTTTTTTTGTCTTTTTGAGACAGGGTCTCACAATGCCGTTCAGGTGGCCTTGAGCTCACTTTGTAGCCCAAGGTGGGCTCGAACTTGCAGTGATCCTCTTGCCTCAGCCTTGCGAGTGCTGGGATTACAGGCATGCGCCACCACACCTGCTGAGAATGGGCTTTAAAATCCACATTTCTACCAGTGCTTGTAGTGTTTGTGACTATTTATGTGGTGTTGGAGGAGGTGAAGGGTCCCCTGAAGAACCTGCACTTCCTTTTCTCTCTCTGCCCTCTTCGATGTGTTCCACCACCACACCCTTCCCGCAATTTGTCTTTCAGCAGGAACCTGGAAACTTTTCTAGCTTCTACCCAGCACCTAGTTCCAAATCCAGGTCCACATTTGTGGTTATTTGGTACGGTAGAGCCCCACTTCTCTGTACCAAAATCTGTATTGGTCTCTGGGTTCTATCACAAAATACCACAGACTACTTAGCAAATCATAGAGATGTGTGTTCCCACAATTCCAGAGACCCTCCATGCCAAGAGCAAGAGTGTGCCCCGTTCAGCCTCGGGGGAGCGCTCTTTCTGCCTTGGAGACCAGTGTGCCTTTTCACTGTGTCCCCCCGTGGCTTTCCTTAGGGCCTACACGTGAAGGGAGAGCCGTCACCAGAGTCACCTGACGTCTCTTATAAGGACACTCGTCCTTTTGAGTCAGGGCCCCAGCCTCGTGATCTTATTAACCTAAATCATTTAAAAGAGTCATCTCCAAGTACTGCCCTGGGTGTTAGGACTACAACAGATGAAATTGGGAGAGGGGGACACAGACATTCAATGCATTGCTAATACGACACAAATGATCATTTTATTTTATTTATTATAGACAGAGATAAGCAGCTTTTTCACTTTGTTCGTGGTCACTTTTGTTTGAAGGGAGACCTCAACTATTCCCACCGTTATTAATTTATCATAAAATTATCATTTCATTCCATTTTTACTTATAGTCTGTGTCATATAGAGTGTTATCTGTGCAACAGCGATTTCCGAGCAGCCGCATTAAACTGCAAACACCTGCTTCCAAAAGACCAGGATTCCAAGGCATCTCACGTTCAGGCAAGCACATTATTTATGTGTGTATGTATTTATTTATTTTGAGACAGGGTCTCGCTCTGTAGCCCAGGCTGGCCGCAAACTTGATCCTCCTACCTCAGCCTCCCGACTGCTGGGATTATAAGTGTGTGCCACCATGCCCAGTGCACGTAAGCACTTTAAAAATAAATAATATCCTAAGAATCAAAAGGGAAGCCAAGGAGACCTGGAGGTGGTTTCTTTTCTTTTTTTGTAGCAGGAATCACACTCAGAACCTCACACTTGACAGGCAGGTGCTGTGCCATTGAGCTGTATCTCCAGCCTCAAGTCCTGGAGTTTAAAAAAAAATTTCCACTGTTGGTGATAGAGTCTTGGTCTTTGCCCTCAGTAAGTGTGCAGCCTGCCTGGGAAATATCCTGGAGATGTCCTTTACGAGCATCTCAGCACACTTCATGCTGGCTTCCTTCAGAGATGTGGGAAAGACTGCAGGAAGGGGATTATTGCGAAGTGAGGCCGGATCTTCACTATTGCCTTTTAAAATGTTCTGGGACAGTTTTTCTGTTTCTTTTCCAGACATAAATACAGACACACAGCCCAGTGAACTAATATTAACGTCATCCTAGGAAAATAGGTCAATTAGAACAAAACAAAGCATTTCCTGTGTGGTGACCTTGTGGTACGTGACATCAAAATCAAACCCGTGTTTTGGTGTCCTCAGAGATAAGGGATTAAAAAATGGAGAGAGGACGAGAAGCTGAACTTTGCTGCAGTTATGAAAGAGGCCTGTTGTAGCCTCGTGTGGCCTAACCAGTTGGCAGCCTGGCAATCAGGGACAGACAGGAAAGGATTATGGAAAATGCCTTCTTTCTTATCTCACTAAATTCTGAGCTCTGAATCCCTTCCAGTGAAGTACTTTCATTTGTCACTCACTGGGAGGAAATAAATCAGATAAAAGAAATGCACGATGTAATTTGGAGGGGTGGTAACAAAGTGACTGTTCTTTCTTTTGAATAGAAGTGTTTGTTATTTTCTTTTTTGGTACTGGGAATCGAACTCATGACCTCAGTTTATGCCACTACTGAGCTACATCCCCAGCAGTTATTTTCAAGAGAGAATAATCAGGATATACTTCTTTCTCTATCTATGACTAAATCAAAAGTTTGTAATCTTACTTTTGTTTTTGTAGTCCAGGGCGGCCTTGAACTCATGGCAGTCCTCCTGACTCAGCCTCCCAGGTGTTGGATTGGACGCATGTGCCACTCTGCCCAGTTTGATTTTAATCTTACGAAGACAATGGAAGAGTGATTTCTCCCTTCTCCTTCTCTTCCTTTTCTTCTTCCTCTTCTTTCTCTCCTCCTGCCCCTTTCCCTCTCCTCTTTCCCTCCCCTCCCCTTTCTCCTTCGTCCTCTCCGGAATAAGGGCTGTAAACTAAAGTTATGATTAAATCCTGGAGTATGGCGATGTCCATGTCACTCCTGCTGTGGCTGCGCTGTTCAGGCATTGCTTTCCACTTACGCACTGATCTGTTCTCGGAAGGCGGCTAGTAACATTCTTAAATGCCTCCCTGGCCCTTGTGCTTCTGAATGATGCCAACTCTCACTCCTCTAATTTAAATAGTTTAAAACTCATCTTTGTGTGTGCGCCATGTGCTTCACAGATGGATCTTTTCCTCCCTAGCTGTAAATATTTACCCAGCTTTACTTTGGCATTTGTGACCCTCTTGAAGTATTTCTCCATTGCTGCTTTATCACTCTGTCCTTTGAAAGATTTATCCATAGTTTATTGTTATAGAATAGCTTTTTAAAAACCCTTTCCTAACCTTTAACAATAATATGACAGGCGTGGTGGTGCACTCCTGTAATCCCAGCACTCCGGAGGCTGAGGCACAAGGATTGTTGCAAGTTTGAGACCAGCCTGGGATACCAGCCTGAACTGCATAGCGAGACCCAAACTCAAAAAGACCAAAAAAAAAAAAAAAAAAGATGGAAACATAACTTCCAGATAAACAAAACATTTCATTTTGGAAGATGACACAAGGTTTTCCTAAAATTGGCGATAATTATGTAGGGTGCTGAAGGCCTACTTAAAATTGTTTTTTATTTTCTTTTTTGGTACCGAGAATTGAACTCAGGGCCTCATGTTTACCTAAAATTTCACCTTTGGATTTTTCCTAATTGATGCAACTTTCACATTTTAAAAGATTCCCTCTATTTGCCAAATAGAAATGTTCTATGATGGAAATATTTCTGAAAGAAGTTTAAATATTTTACAATTAATTTGTGATTTTTTGTTGGTTTGTTTGCTTTTAGACAAGGTCTCACTAGGCAGTTCAGGCTGGCCTGGAACTCACTTTGTAGCCCAGGCTGGCCTCGAACTTGAAACAATTCCCAGCCTCAGCCTCCTGAGTGCTGCACTGACAGGTGTGTGGCCCCATGCCTGGCTCAATTTTTGATTATTTTAATATAAAATTTTGTTATTTTTTTTCTCAGTATTAGGTAAATACTGCTTAGCTTCCGGATTAGATGAGATCGGGCTTTTTTAGGGTGGTATGACTGTAGACTAGCTAAATATTTGTCTATACCAGTGCAATTTATCTTTTATAGCATTGCTTTAGGAAAACATGCCATTTCAGAAGTTGAACTTATACTTAAATATTGCGTGGCTGTTCTCATTGCCCAGTGACAGCCACTTCCCTCACCTGGCCAGCACTGGAGTGCGAAGGTGGAAACACTGCCCACCCAAACGCTAGCCGGGATTCTCTTCTCAGACACGTGCTCTCAGGGGCAAGTTTTCATTCCTTCGATGCCAAATAAAAAAGAGGGAGAAAAGAGGCAGAAGGCACGATTAAAAAGGGATGAGCTTTTGGATGAGGGAGAGCCATCTTTTCCAAAGACAGAGGAGCAAATAGGAAAATCGCGAGGATCCTTGCTCGCTGACCCTCCTGCATCTCCCACCTCATCCCTACCCGACTGATTAGTTTTAGGCAACTTGCAGATCTGCAGTCCTGCCGCCCTGAACAGTCAGCACCAACTTGGCCCAAGGAAAGAACTTACTTCCGCTTGACTGAGGAGGAACTGAAATTGACTGAGGAGGAATTTGCCTGTCAGGCAGAGCTTATCCCAGTGATCTTCTCATCTGTCCTTTTATGATACTACTAAAAATTTTTTTTAACAACCAAAAGTATATTTTAAAAAAGCAAAAATTCATCCTTGCATTGAAGGGAACAGGTAAAAACAAGATAATTTTAAGAGAGGGCAACAGTTAAATGTTTGAATGGTATATTACTGACTTTGTTCCATTTGCTATGGTCATTATGTTGAAGAAGGAATGACCGAAATAAACTTTAAAAATATTAAGCCAGTTCAGTTACATTTCTTATCTTCAAAGATTTGTATCTCAATAGCATTATTTCAACCATTTTTTGTTATTTTATTTTTTTTTTGGTGTCAGGAATAGAACTCAGGACCTTGTACTTGCCAGGCAGGCGCCTGTGCCACTGAGCTGTATCTCTGGCCTCAAGAGCATTATTTCAAACATTATCACCTACTAATTTGAATCTGTATGTAACACTGTGCAAACAACATCATTGATGTGAAAAGTGTTCCAAAACACAGATTTTCATGAAACATTCTTATTCCAAAACAGTGAAATGAACGATCAGGGATAGTGTGATAGTACAAAGACAGGACAGGATTTGAGTCAGGCTTGCCCCTTGGTTCTCATCTGTGTGAACCTGGAAAAATTAGCATATCACCCAGAGCCGTAGCCTATTCATGCATAGAATGGGAAATTATGATCTACTTAAAATAATTGTGATTCGGATTACAAGGAGATAATGGAAAACCACGTTTTATATATTTATTGCCAAGGTTTTCATTGTAATAAACAGTGAAAGCTCTTAGACTTTTCTGTAGGCCAGCAACAAATATTTTTGAGTAAAGAAGACCTTGATCTTCCTGGTAAAGTGTTTCTAACCACTCGCTTGTCTCCTTCCTATAGTTTGTAACTGGTATTGGTGATGTCATGTGCGTCTCTTTCTGGCAAAGAGCAGCCGACTCTGAAAGCGCACCCTGCATGATGGTTTATTTTATATAAAAAGCAGAATTTGTCTTATTTAGGATATCAAATTTATTTACAGCTCACCCATACAATTTCTTTTTTAAAAATTTTAATCAATGGACTGCATAGTGAGACCCTGTCTCAAAAAGACAAAAATAGAAAAGAAATTAAATCAAATATCTTGTGGACATTGGAGTGGCAGAATGCCATCATCCCTGGGTGTCTGTAGAGAGATTGATTCCTGGGAGCCTTGTGTCGATTTCTGCCAAATCCACAGATGTTCAAGATGCTTATGTAAAATGACAAAATATTTACACATGACACTTGTACAAACTTTACCCCATCGTTTAGATCATAACTAGATTAGCTGTAAGTCTAGTTCACTGTAAATGCTATGTTAGTAAATTTCTATGCTTTATTGCTTAGAAAATAATGACAACCAAAAAATCAGTATATATTCATTACAGAAGCAACCAACATAGGCCTAGTTTTGTAAAATATGCCAACAACAGCTGAAAGTTTCTTTGTTTTTCTCCAATGTTTTTGAATCATGGTGGGTTGAATCCACAGATGTGGGATCTGCAGATGTAGAACTAATAGTTATTGAAGGGCAACTGGACACAGAAGAAGCAACACTGAACTGAAAGGTTGGATCTACACACTTTGTTGACTTGATGTTGCAAAAGTAACACAGTCAGTAAAGGCTACTTTCAATTTTGATCTCTTAATGGGCCAGCAGTATTTTTTTAAATTTTATTTTAAAGAGAATAAAAAAAAAACCAACAACATAGACAAAAACAAAACACAGCAAAAACTAAAAATGATACAGGGTTTCAGAACAGAATGATAGGAATTAACAGTGGTTGTTATATTACACATTGTTATCTTCAACAAAGTTTCTCGATAACCAGATGTGAGAATGCAAGATTGATGAAACCAATAAAGAGAATAAAAATAATTTTAAAAATTAGAAACTATACAGAGTTTCACTAGACAAAAATGGTAGAAATTCACCAATGGTTGTTAGATTGCATATTGTTGTCTTCAGGTTAGTTGTTCAGATTACCAGATGTAAGCATGCAAAATTGGTCAAAAAAAAATTAAGCATTAACTGTTTCTTTCAATAAACCATTTGACATCAGCAGTACGGTTATCCCAGCTCTTATTCTATATTTTCGTTTACTTATTTCTTTTTCTCCTTTCCCTCATCCCAGTTGTTCCTTCCTTTAAGCAATTTCCCTTTCATAATATCTATTGTACCTTTTGAGTGTTATTTACTCTTTCAGGGTCTTACACCAGGGAGACAGTACAACGTGTACACGTGTGGGCCCATTTCATTTCACTTACGAGTATGGTCTGTAGTTGGGCCAGCAGCGTTTAACATGCTGTCGGATACTATCCATGTGCTGGGCAGGGACACAAGGCACAGCGCCCCGTCACCCTCACAATCACCAGGTAAACAGTCAACAGTGCAGTGTACTGCGCTGCCGAGCTGATTGTTGGCAGGTTAGGTGTACTACATGCATTTTTGGCTTATGGTGGTTTCAACTTCAGGGCTTCTCAGTGCATCATCCCACAGGAAGTCACAGAGCAGCTGCACTTGAATTCCATCAGCACAAGCTGCCAGCTCTGCGACCGCTCTCAGCTGTGATTTCCCCAGTAAAAATGGGAATGACAGTTCTGTCCTGTAGTTCCTTATTTACACGAAGGTCAAATGAAACAATATATGCTTTGAAAATTATTGACTATCACACTAATTCAAATTATTAAATGTACTGAACCTAGATGAAATAAAACATTAGAGGTATAACAAGTTTTTGATATTCTGCTCCTCAGTGGAGAAAACAAAACTTCCTCTTTTCTGACAAGCACTAAATAGTAAAGGAGAGTTTGCAGATGTTTGTAATCTATCTCTAGTTTTGTCATTTATTAAATTCATAATTTAGTACAAACGTTTTGCATACTCTTTACCTCACTCTTTTCTACAGTGATGGTTTTAGAAATACACGTAGGGGGGCAGTGTTGTAAACTACCACACCAGCACCACATGGTGGTTGGCAATCGCCTGTTTCACAGAAATGAATATAGTTTTTACCTGGCCTATGGTCTGTCATGGGGACCCATGTAGAAAAAGATATATTCTTTTTTTTGTCTTTTGAGACAGGGTCTTGCTCTCTCTCAGTTCAGGCTGGCCTTGAGTTCACTTTTCAGCCCACTCGCTTGTGTCCTTCCTATAGTTTGTAACTGGTATTGGTGATGTCATGTATGTCTCTTTCTGGCAAAGAGCAGCCAACTCTGAAAGCACACCCTGCATGATGGTTTATTATTGACAGGCAGTACAACAATAGAAAAATTTATTGTTGTATACTTCACTGTTGTGTTACCTGTTGTATACTTGATCTATTGTATACTTAACTGCGTAGGAAAAGAACTATTTGTGATAAAAATCTGTATGAAAATTATTTGCAAAGTTTATTCCCTTTAAATTTTTTGTTAAAAGCTGTTCTGTTGGGCTTTGTGGCACATGCCTGTAATCCCACTTAGGAGGCTGAATCAGGATTGCCTCAAGACTTGCCTACCAGTTGAATTCAAGGCCAGTTTGAACTACATAGCATGACCCAGTTTAAAGAAAAATAATTACCAGAAAATAAAACTGTGTTGTATTCAACATACTAAAATAATAAAGATAAAATTTTCACATTATCCTCTATATTCTTAAAATATATTTTCTTTTAGTAGTTTGAATGTCTTTCCAGTTTTCTGTATGGAATTCAGGCTGGCCTTGAACTCACAACAATCCTCCTGAGTGCTGGGATTACAGGCATGGGCCACCATGCCCGCTGGAATGTCTTTCCAAACTATGTATTTGTTGACAAGTATTTACAGATCTGCAGCTTTGGCTGAGAATGTAGGAGTATATTATGGACTCAGCATTCTACAACTTGCACCAATAACATATCTTGGAGATCTTTATCATGAGTGTCATCTTTTCTTTTGAAAGTCGCTTTTTTCACATTAGAGAAAAGATATGTAATAATGATATAATTCTCTATTCCTGCTTGTTTCTAATTTTTGATTGTATAATTTTCTTTCTTCATGTTTTTTTGTTGTTGTTGTTTGTTTTGACTTTTGGAGCTGGGGATGACCTAGGGCCGTGGCGTACCAGCAGGAACTCTCCTCTGAGCTCCGTGCTCAGCGCCTGCCACTGTTGCTGGCGTGGTTCTGTGCGCTGGTTGCACAGATCCCTGCGATGATTGGAGTATGTCTTTTTTTTTTAATTTCCAAAATTTTGCTTTAAATTCTGGGTATAATTTTTTTATTCTAGCTGGTGCAGGTAATTTCTTCCAGCCTTTGGTTAGTATTGAACTTTGCTGTTATTTTTGTGATTTGTTGTTTAACTGTTAAAAGTTTTTATGTAACCCAAGTTGCAAAGTTGCCTATTGTTTTGCCTTGTATGTTTTGTGCTGGGAATAAGGTCTTTTTCCATGAATTTTTAGCTTCTTAGTTGTATGAATAATTGAATATTTTAGCCTTTCAGCTTCCTCTCAAATAGTGTACCTGTATTTCTCTGTCTCCACAGAGATGCCAAAAGTTTATCATTCTTATTACTGTTGGCTTTAGGAAAGCTTATTATTTTTGCTTTAAAAATGGTGTGCCAGTGACTTCTGATATGGCATTTTGGTGTGACGTTTTTCCACTGTAGCCATGATGTGGTAAACCCTGAATATCATCTGGTGTATTTGGACTTAAGGTGAACTTCAATAATTGGTGTCAATCATCATAATGGTGCTATAGCTGCACATAAACCTGTTGTGTTTTTAACCAAAATGCTTTTATATCTGGATTTTTACTTAGTCCACAATACCAGTTTTAAATGTCATGCAATTAATGGGCATATTTAAATTTTTATTATTTAATATATTGTGGAGGGAAAGTAAATATTCATTAAAACTTATTTTTTCCTGCAGTTTTGTCAAAGCAACATGCTTCACAAGTTCTGGTCAGGAAACGACGTGCGAATTCTTTGCTTGAAGAAACTAAAAAGGGTAATCTTGAGCGAGAATGCATTGAAGAATTGTGTAACAAAGAAGAAGCCAGGGAGATCTTTGAGAACAACCCTGAAACGGTGAGAATCCATGGAAACTATCAAGTTCGTGCCACTCTGCATGCAGTTACAGACCAAGTGCTTCCAGCCTGTGGTCCGGCTTACTGGTTTTGGGTAACACATCCCACATGTAAACATTTGCATTTCAGGAGGATGCAGCTTAAGGGAAATGAGGCTGCTTGGCATGTGCTCTGACCGCACTGTAATTCACTTACACCTCACAATGATTTGACATGTGGTTTGTACATATTTTTTCCTTACCAGAATTTGATAGTATTGTGGGTTTTGTTTTTTTTTAGTCTTTTTGAGATAGGGTCTCACTATGCAGTTCAGGCTACTCTTGAACTCACTTTGTAGCCCAGGCTGGCCTCAAACTCCCAAGATCCTCCTGCCTCAGCCTCCTGAGTGCTGAGATTATAGGGGTGTGCCACCACAGCTGGTGATAGTATTGTTGAAGGACAGGTGTCACAAGTGTGTGTGTGTGTGTGTGTGTGTGTGTTTGTGTACTTTAGGTCAAAGGTTCTTTAAGTCTATTTATTTATTTACTTACTTACGTATTTATTGTTTTCTACTTGTTTATTGCCAGGCGATAGAAACAGGACCATCAAATCTCATCTGTTTTAGAGCTGTAGTGGTGAGGCTTGAAACCCTGGCCTTCTCAGTGAGGTATATCCCCAGCCCTTGCTAAGTCATTGTCCAGGCTGGGCTTGAACTTGAGATTCTCCTGCCTCTGTCTTCCAGTGTGCTGGGGTTGCAGGCGTGCACCACCTCAGCCCTTCTTTTAGAGCTTAACCTCTAAGTAGTGAAAAGACAGTAAGACTGTGGGAGAGCGGGAGGACCCTGGAGAAGGAAAAGCCTTTAAAGCGCTTCTTCACGTCCACTATTCCAACACTGCTTTCTTTGACAGAAGAGGAAGAGATGGCAGAGAGAGGAAGGCAGAAATGAGAACAATGAAGGGAAAGAAAAATACTTGTTATGGTTTAGTGTTGTCTACCCATCCCTGTCTGCTAACCCAGAATCTGCTTTCAGACTAGAAGCGTTTGCAACATTATTAATTGACTAATGATGCTTTAAGTCTAGATGTAGGATAGGTTTGATATTACTATTTACTCTTAGTATACTTTATTATAGAAAAAGCTGTAATGGGAAAATGTGGCATATAATTTATTTCCATTTTTATTAGAAAACATTATAAAATTAAGTCATCACTATAATCAAATTTAAATTTGATAATATATATTTTTTTCTTTTCTTTCTTTCTAGGATTATTTTTATCCAAAATACCTAGGTAAGTTCAAAATATATTAATCATGAAATGTAAATGGAAGGGAACTTACACATCTTCCAGGTCATCTCTGACTCTCCACCCATATGTTCAATGCAATATCATTTCATTACCTTTGGGAATGAGATTTTTTCTGTATTTTTTATTTTAATTTTATTTATTTATTTATCTATTTTTGGTATCAGGAATCAAACTCAGAACCTTAGGCTTGTCAGGCAGGCATTTGTGCCACTGAGCTGTATTCCCAACCCTCTATCTTTTTTTTAAGACATGTAAACAAATTTGAAGTGATTCTTTAACTACTGTGTGGACATTTTGACTTTTATTCTTTTTCATTCCTCAGACCCTCTCCTAAAGAGTCTTTGGACTGATCCTCAGTTATGTTTAGGCAGCCAGGCGTTCTCTGAAAATACCTTTCAACAAAAGGACAGAGCTCTAAAGATGTCTAATTCAGAGATTATAGCATAAACAGTTGTTATTTGGACATTAATAGAAATCATTAATGGCTTATCTCTTGGGGACCCCATTTCATCACACTCTGCAGGATTCTATCCTTCTCTGGTTTGGGTATGATTTGGGACTCTCAAGGAATGAGATAGAATTCTCTCACACACATAAATTAGATGATTTCATTTAGATGCCAACTAAAGGTTGCAAGGCTCCAGTGCCGCATCCAGCTCAGCTCTTGAAGTTCCAGAGGGGAAGGGTGGTGCGAGGATGGAGAAATAAAGATGAGAGTCAGAGTACAGAAAGCTGAGTCAGGTGGAGCCCTCTCTCTGGACGGGAGGAGAGGAGCTGCTCCATCACCGCAGCGCATTCATTTATGCATTCGGCACGTTGAAGCCATGGGGCACCCCTCTGCCGAACAATCTGCCTGTGAGGCAGCCTGCAGCAGCACGTGTTCATGGGGCGGGGCTGTGTGTCCTCATGGCTCACCCGGGTGCTCTTTGTTCTCGGGAAAGCCTTGCTCCAGGCCTGCATGTGTGATTGATCCAGCTTCAGCCGCTCCACACACTCCAGTTTGCTTAAAGCAAATGTAGAAATGCTTTACGTTAACAGCACTTGGGACAGGTGTGAGCATTTTCAGACAATCAAGATGGAATATGACTTGTGCACCTCTTTCTGATAGGGTCCTCCATGGATCCAGACCCTGCAGTGCGGTTTCCCTCCGCCATTAGGTCCAGAATGCCCCTCATCTGCACATCTTGCTGTCTCATCCCACCCCTCCCCGCATGAAGAAACTGTAATATATAAACTCAGATATACATTCATAATATGCAATTTAGAATTACCACTAGGGGCCGGGGATGTAGCCCAGCAGCACAGCGCCTGTCCAGTAAAGTGCGAGGTCATGCGTTTGATTCCTGGTACCAAAAAAAAAAACAAAAAACAAAAAACAAAAACCCAAAAATTACCACTAGAATTTTATAAATAATAATATCAGTAAAGCTCATTTCTCAAAATTTGAGGATTTAGGTATAACTTAAGGCTTTATTTTTTACAAATTTCTGTTTATGTTGCCTTGCTCTGGGTACTGGAGCAGCAGTTCCAGGGACTGCCCGGAGATGACTTCTCCCATTTCCTAGGAAACCTTAATGCTAAAATGGTATTCTGAATTTGTATCTGTCCTTGAGGACAGTTTATAGGCTACAAGCCAAAGCTACAGGGTAGAAGACACATTTTAGAGTCAGTCACTGGTTTTACATCTCCTGATTTCCACTTTTAAGTGTATATGACAGTAAGCGTCTTCTGTTGAAGGCACACCTGAGTTAGGGAAACTCAACGATCACAACGATCTGTTCACCCTGTTACAGAGCTGGGGATATAGCTCAGTGGAATAAGCGCTTCCCTAGCAAGCGCAGGGTCCTGAGTTCAATCCCCAGTACCGCCAAAAAAAAAAAAAAACAAAGAAAATGTTCACCCTGTTACCAAGTGTAGGACTGTCTTTACAACAGTGGTCTCCCTGTAGGACACTGCAAGATCTTTTGTTTTGTTTTGATTTGGTTTGGTTTTGCAACATATTAAACTACCCTGGTCTCCTGGCAAACATGAAGTCCTGATGTTGCAGCAGACAGTGGGTTGTATTCAATGAGAAACCCGATTCAAAAACAGAGTTTAATTTGCATCTAGTCACCCTTCATCCCTGATTTGCCAGCCAGGGAAGTGGGCCCTTAACTGCCTTTGTTCCCACTTTATATATATTTTTGGTTTCCATGGTAACTAATTGGCATGCTGCTGGCCTGGCCACAGTTGTTTTCCTTGTGCCACGTGACAGGGTCAGGCTCTGGTGTCTTCTATGTCTCCCCCTTTAGATAACCATACATTTCCTTTGTGGGTTCAATGTTTATCTAGGGCCAGGGAAAGGGATGAAACAACCCAGGCAAGGTTTGTCTTTAGAAAAGCATTTCAGGGGGAAGTCAGGACTGCAGAGTTAACACTTTACAACCCCTCTGGGATGTTTCTCAAGACACATTTTGAGGCTTGCACTAAGACTAGAATTATTGTACCTTAAAACGATATGCTGAGTCGCCATCCCTTACACAGAATTCAATTCCCAATACCCCCCAAAATAAAAACAAAAAACAAAAGAAAAAACCTACCCTCTCTAAGCTATAGTTTCCTCAGTTTTCAATTGGATAGAAATAACTTGCTTGATAATTTTTCAGGGTTTTTTTTTTTTTTGTACCAGGAATCGAACTTAGGACCTTGCGCTTGCCAAGCAGGCACTTACGCCACTGAGCTATATCCCCATAATAAAGTTTCAGAAAGAAATAAAATGAGATCATATTGTCAGAACACTTAGCAGAATGTTTTCTTTTTCTACTTTTTTGTCTTTTTTTTTGTTTTTTGAGACAGGGTCTCGCTATGCAGTTCAGGCTGTCCTTGAGCTCACTTTGTAGGCCAGGCTGGTCTCAAACTTGCAACAATCCTCCTGCCTCAGTCTCCCAAGTGCTGGGATCACAGGCATACACCTACCGCACCTGGCTTTTTTTCTATTTTGTTTTGTTTTGTTTTCATTTTCAGTTTTGTGTTTGGAGACACAGTCTCACTATGTAGCCTAGGCTGGCCTTACTCAACAGAGATCTTCCTGTGTTAGCCTCCCAAGTATTGAGATTAGAGGTGTGCACCACCATACCTGGTGTAGAATGTTTTCTTGCTAATCCTCTTTATTTTTCTTTCCTGATTTTCTGTTCTTACTTTCTTTATCTTTGTTGTTTTTCCCTTGGTGTCCCTTTTCTACCTACTAATATCAAACTTTGGCAGTTTCCTACAAATCTGGAAAGGAAGGGCTGGAGGTACAGCTCAGTGGGCTAAGTGCTTGCCGCTGAGCACTAGGGCCCTGAGTTCGATCCCCGGTCCCGGAAAAAAAAAAAAAAAAAAAAAACAAATCTGGAAAGGAGCCACTATAATATTAATCGTAAGATGATGTTATTGGTATCTATTGATATGAATATGCAACAAAATTTTCTAAAACCTTCTGTATCTTTAAAGGGTGACGGAATAATAGGTGTATATATCCATGAAAAGTCTTTGTAAAGTTACATGTGACTCCTCAATTTCTACAACTAAAACTAAGGATTTGTATTGTTGGAAGAAAGACTATTTCAGCACCTCAGTTTAAAATTAGAATTTAATTTTTTTATGAAACAATATTTGGGGGCTGGGGATATAGCTCAGTGGAATAAGCGCTTGCCTAGCAAGCACAGGGTCCTGAGTTCGATCCCCAGTACCGCAAAAAAAAAAAAAAAAGAAACAATATTTGGCTATTAGAAATTAATGTTTTGCCTGAAAATACTGCATCACCCCTTACTTCTTGGGGCCCTGTGGGCCGTGGGCCTTCAGGAACAGCACCCTAGAGGATATGCCCCTTTGATCACAGAGTACAGAGGGATGAGCATAAATTTTGCAGGGGAGGTTTGGTCTTTTTGAGACAGGGCCTCACTATGCAGTTTAGGCTGGCCTTGAGCTCACTTTGTAGCCCAGGCTGGTCTCGAACTCACAACAGTCCTTCTGCCTCTGCCTCCTGAGTGCTGGGGTTATAGGTGTGTGCCACCACGCCTGGCATAAATAGCTTTTTTTCTGAGACAAGGTCTTGCTGTGTACTTAAGGCTGCCTTGAATTTACCTCATAGGCCTGGCCATCCTCGAACTTGCAGTGATCTTGCTGTCTCAGCCTCCCAAGTGCTGGGATCACTGGCATGTGACACTACTTCCGGCTTCATAAGTAGCATTGTGTGTTTGAGAGAAGTTCCCTAGATACTTGTCTGTCTTCTTTTATCCCTCTCACCTTTGTCTTTTCTCATACCTCCTAGGTTTCTCTTGTCTTGACCTTATTGGGCAATATGGTACAAAAGAGTACAAAAACAAACACTCAAGTCAAACCAAACCAAAACAAAAAGCAAGATGTAGATTCTAGTCCTGGACCTAAAAAATCTCTAACTACATCACAATATGCAGAAGTATTTAATTTTGCAGATTCTTTTTTTTTTTTTGTCTTTTTGAGATAGTATTTATGCAGTTCATGCTAGCTTTCAACTCACTTTGTAGCCCAGACTGGCCTCAAATGCACAGCAATCCTTCTGCCTCAGCCTCCTGAGTGCTGGGATTGCAGGCATGTATCACCATGCTCAACAAGGTTCTGTATTTTTAAATGTACATAGTGACTGTATTGTCTAACTTTAGAACTCTTACAATATCAAATAATTATATATACAATATATAGATAGATATGTTTCACTGTCAGCTGTGCTTTAAACATAAAGTATTAATCACCCATCACCCCATCATGAAATAAAAATATACTTTTGGAGATGATTTTTTGACTCAAATTTTATATAGTGACCTGTATATATTATCATAAATGATATTTCCCACTATTGAAAATGGGGGAAAAATGTCCCCTACCAAAGTTACAGTTTCGTCACTTAAAGTTATATTCTATGGACAATGGTCCTAATTAGACAAATAAATCACCTGTATAATCCTTGCCCTATTTAGGGTTACTCAGCACCATACCCTTGCAGCTGCCTTTATAGTGGAATAAAGTCACTCTAGAAAATTGATCACTATAGCCCCTAATTTTGGTCAGTGTTTAGACTCAAACTTTCAGGGGCTTATAAAATTCTAATTTTTTATTCACACTGCATATCCCCTGCACGACCTTGACAATGTGAAATTTAAAATAGAAATTTTTTATTATAGAAGCCTAAGTTTGAAATTTTCTTCCTTTTTTCTATAGGAGATAGATAAAATAACTCTAGCTCATACAATGTCTTGGTTACTTTTTCTCGTTGCTGAGACAAAACACCCAACACCCAAATTGAAGGAAGGAAAGGCTTATTTAGCTTACAGTTTGTGGAGGTTTCAGTCCTTACTTGGCTGGTTCTGAGGCAGAATGGCACATGGCAGAGGGCAAACTGTTCACGGCAGCAGAGCACAGCAAAAACCGCATGCAAAAGGTAGGAATGGCTGCAAGCAGCTTCCTTTTCTGCCCTACATTGTAAACAGTCTACCCCCGCCTGGGGGGCGTGTACCTCTCACATAACCTCCATGCCCTCCTCTTCCACAGGCTCAGGATGTTTACAAAGTACCCTGGCTTCCTCCTGAATCACAGTTAACCTTTAAAGCTTCCCAAATTAACATAAACAACATCCCACAAGGGTAAGGGCATATCCTGTTTACCCCAAGATTTACAACTGTTGAGTTACTTAGTTAAATCTCTAGACTCCCCAAGTTGACACAAATGTATCAACCATAACACAATGGAAGATTCTTTTTTTTTTTTTGAGATAAGGTCTAGCTGTGCAGTAGAGGCTAACCTTGAACTCAGTATGTAGTCCAGGCTGGCCTTGAACTCATAGGAATCTTCCTGCCTCAGCCTCCCAAGTGCTGGGATTACAGGCATGTGCCACCATGCCTGGCGAGAAGACACTTTCTTATTACTAAACTCTAAAACTAAATGTGAATATTCAAAATCATTTTTCGTTTCTAGGTTTTGCCAAGTTGGTAAATAAATCTAGACTGCTCATTTTGTCCTTTCAAGTCATCCCTAGAGAAATAATAGGATCATATATCCCATTGTAACAAAATAAAATGTATAAATAACAAGAAGCATGAGAAATCCATGAGTAGACTACAGGCTGGCTTGATCTGGAGTATGTGTGTGTATGTGTATGTGTGTGTTACAGATAGGGTAAGGATTTAAAAACTGACCTAAGACTTTGAGTGAGGAAAACAAACAAAAAAGATACAATAGAGTAAACCTTCAGTAACAAGTTATAAAGAAGAAAAGTTGGACATAAAAATAAGTAAAATGAAAAAAGAAGTAAAATGGAAAAACAAAAGAAAGTATTAATAAAAGCCAAATCTCATTCTTTGAAAAGGTCTGTAAGTTAAACTCATATTTGGCAATCACAATGAAGGAAAAACAAAAAAGATAGAGAAATGTTGATGTGCAAAGTAAGAGAGGAAATATTTTAAACCCACTTAGATTAAAAAAGATAATCATGAAATGATTCTCTTGCTTCTCAGGAAGCAATAGAAAATTTGATTACACATATAAGTGCTCAGCAAGTTAAACCCTCAGAGTCCTCCTCTTCTTATCTGGTCCCAAATCCAGAACCCAGGTATTATTTTAATAGACGATTTCCTCCAAACAAAAGTTACCGTTTTTTCTATTATAAAATTGCTCTACCAACTGAAAAAAATTCCTTACCATAAGCTTACTCCAAAGCAAAGGAAAAAAAATACCATGAGCTATCACTTTATTATTTATTAGTTTGGTAAACATTGGAAAGCAGAGATATAAGAGTTCTTACGCCCTGTGGGTGGGAAGCCCCTCTGGAGAGCCACTGAATGCTTGTCTATCTGATGACCCCAGATCTTGGGTATCCATTCCCAAGGGATCTTCATGACACTAGGAAGTCACTATGAGGGTGCTCATTACAGAGGTGGGAATTTGGAGTCAATCTAGCATATTTATTTATTTATTTATTTTTTCTTTTTGAGGCAGGGTCTTGCTATGCAGGTCAGGCTGGCCTTGAGCTCACTTTGTAGCCCAGGCTGGTCTCAAACTCAAAACTGTCCTCCTTCCTCAGCATCCGGAGTGCTGGGATTCCAAGCATGCACCACCATGCCCAGCTTAGAATATTTATAATAGGCAGAAAGGTTTATAAAAATGGAGGTGACATGCTATGGAGTAATAATTTTCATTTAGAATCAACAAATTAAGAGCAGCCAGAGGAGAGAATCATAAAATTACAGTGCTGAATAAAGTATGTCAGAGAGCATGATATACAATACAAAAGCCACTTATAGAAATGAAAAAAATGCACGCAAAGTTGTAAATATGTATTTTATAAGAACATATGCAAATTTTTACAAATTGCATGAACCCATTAGGATTGTTGCCCAGGTGTGAGTGTGGGTGGAAATAGGGACAAAAAATAATTATACATTTGTTTAAAAAAGTGAGTGGTATACTTTTCAAAATGTAAGAGTAATAATGTATGATTAAAGAAAGATTATGAGTCACTTTAGCCTTTATTGAAGTCAAAACACCTAAACATTCAGAATATAATGTTCTGTGATTTAAGTGCAGCAGAGTGTAAAGTAGTTTCTTGGAAAAAACGAAGTTTTACCTGACTTTTTGGCTCCACTGTAATCCCAGGACCACTTTTAAATAGATGGCAGTAGACATTTCAACAATTTTAGAATTCACAAATCAAGACGCTATGGCAAACCAGGCATGGTGGTACACACCTATAATCCCAGGACTCGGCAGAAGGATCTTGGCAAGTTCAAGATCAGCCTGGGCTACAAAGTGAGCTCAAGGCCAGCCTGCACTGCATAAAGAGACCCTGTCTCAAAAAAATAAATAAGTAAAAGATGCTACAGCAAACACCAAAATGACATGTGGGATTTGGGGGCAGATTTATTTACGTCAACAGGCAGTGATCAGTATCATTCCCCAAATATCAGGCCCTGATCTCTGATGGTCTAGGGCTTATGTGGGATAAGCAAGAAGGAAGTACAGAGGCAGAATGACCTGTCAAATGGATTGGTTCCAGAAGTTTCTAAGAAACAAAAGTAACAAGAATGGTAACTGGAACTGTTACCTGGGAGCTCACAAACTGAAGTACACTGGCCTTGGGGTGGGGGTGTCTATCTTCTGCTACATTTCCCCTCCCTTTTAGTTTCCCTGGAAAATCTTTGCTGGTAATATTACATGTGATCTTTTGAGACAAGGCCCAACTAGAAGCAGTAATATTAGGGTTAGCAGTGATCCTAGGATGGGCCCCAGCCAAGGTCCCCAAGATTGTCTTATTACAGAGTTTTTTCCTAAGTTGCTTTTAGGAAGAGACATAATTTAGGCCTGTCTAACCTGTAACATTACTCTGGCAAGGTAATGAGGGAGTTAATCTGATCTGTGATAATGTCCAATGTGCCTGGGATGCTCATCAAATCTTGGTCAAGTGTTTGATTGTTCTATATCTTGGGGCAACTGTCCATAGAGTTTAAGGCAAAAACGATAGTTAGCAAGGCATGGGGAAGCAAGGACTGGGGTATGCAGCCTGAAAACCCACAAAAACCAAGGGGAATAGGTTTGGAGCAATCCTGTGAACACTGTTCTCAGGCTTCAGCCATGCGGCGACTGGCGTGTCTGAAGTGAACAGAGCAGGACTTTGAGTGTGTCAACTTTTCAGAGTAGGCTGTCTGGTCCAGGTAAATTCTCCCGTGGACCTAAGACTGGATTTCTAAAATTTGTGGAGGTAGTTAATATGAATCTGGGTTATATGTGTGTGCAGGAGTGTCTACAGATATAGCTGATAGCAAGACCCTATAAACTCCTATTAATTTTTCAATGCAGGTAGGGGATATCTTGGACCAACCTGAGTAGGTGCAGATGAGCACTAATAGATATTTATAACCCCAAAGTTTTTATTTCTGTGTAACATATCTATAATATCTTTAAATGGGGAGAGTCCACTATATTGCATGTGGTCAAGGCCAGTGACACAGATGCTGAAGCCTGAGCTGGATGCAGAGGTACTGATGCTAATGCTGTAGCTTGAGCTTGTAGGACATATGTGTTGGCGGTGGGGAGTCTGGCTCTGACCTTCTGGGAGTCCCAGGTAAAGTTTTTCTGGCTGGGGTTGATATTTGAGGCAGTTGGATCCCTGAAGAGGGCTTAGGAGCATAGTTTTGCATGGTTTGTTGCAGGTTTCCAAACAGCAGCAGGAAGCAGTAGCAGGAGAGCTATAGTTCAAAATAACTTTGTGCAAGGTGACCACAGAATACCTAGCGTCAGACTCCATTCCTAGCAGAGCTACTTCCATCAATAAACAGGGTACAATCAGCGTCTGTCAGGGGTTTATTTTTCTCGTTGTGGTGTAAAGGTTGATACATTGTGTCAAATTGAGAAATTTAAAAGTTTAACTAAGCAACTCAGCAGGGAGCCAGCATCTTTATTTTGTAAACATTTTTATCCTGTGCAAAAGCAGGGCATGGAGATCGTGCGAATGCTACACTTGCCCTGGGGGGGGGTGGGATATCTTGCTTATAATATAAGGGAGGAAAAGAGCACAGCGTCGTGCTCCAGAATGGCAGCAACCTAAATTTGTTCTTCAGGATTGGGTTCAGAATGCCCAGTGATCCAAGCACTGGCCCATACAGCCAAGAGAGAGGAAGGCCTGGCTACAGCTCCAGCTGGCAGCAGGTCTTGGCATCATCCATGTGGTACTGGTTTTAGGTGCAAGAGCAGTGGGGTTGAGGTCTCCACGCTGGGAGGCCAGGCAGTGTGCTCCTGGCAGGGCAGTGTGTGAAGCCAAAGGTGCAGTGGAGACCCCAGCAGTTTGTTCATTTATTTATTTAGTCTTTTTTAAATTTTTATTTTATATTTTGTCTTTTTGAGACAGGGTCTCGCTGTGTAGTTCAGACTGGCCTTGAGCTCATTTTGTAGCCCAGGCTGGTCTTAAACTCACAAGGATCCTCCTGCCTCAGCCTCCTGAATGCTGGGATTACAGGCACGCGCCACCATGTCCCCCAACCCCAGAAGTTTAAAAAAGCAAAAAAGGTGGATTGTCTGAAAAAATGTGCAAAGAAAAACAAAGCTAGCCCAAGAGATAAGCCATGAGAGCTATAACCTCCAAAAGTGTCACAGGGGTAAAACCACACAAGCTCTTTGGAGCTCACAATTTGCCACAGATTGCCCCAGATGCTAGAGGTGAAGCTACAGGACTTTGCCCTGCTGGATTTTGGACTTGCTTTGGTCCCATTCCTTTGTATCCCTCTGTTTGTACCCTTTGAAATGGCAATGTTTACCTTGTTCCATTTGCATTTGTAGGCCCCTTGGCACTCCCCGGGGCTAATGGTCTGAGTGAGCACCGTTGTTTTGTGAACTCAAGGATCCAGGTTCTTTAAAAGCCAGCAGTTCCAAGAAATTGCAGGGTTTTTTTTCTTGTAACCAGTTTCTGCCAGATACTTTGTGCAGACCTTTTGTGCCTTTCCAACAGGCAGCTTGGGTGTCCTGAGTGAGAAGTGTACTGATAGTTTGTGATAGAAAACTAGTGAGGTCAGCTGTGAGAACTTCTTCAAAGAGGGTTAACAAGTTTTTTAGCCTCTAGGAGGTTGAGTCTACATCAGTTGACTTTTTGAGTGCAAAACTGGGGTCTTTCCACTTAAGAACGAAGAAGGGCTGGTTGACAGGAGCCAGCTGAAGGCAGAAGAAGGAATTCTTTAGGTCCAGGCAGGTGTACCAGCAGGCTGTGGTGGCAGAAGACTGAGGTGGCAGTGACAGCTCAGAGATACAGAACTGGACAATATTCTCCACTTGTTTTCTTTACAGGGAGAAGAGATGTATTTTATCAGTTTGACAGTCTACAGACATTTTGCAGTTTTGAAGCCTCAGGTTTTCTTTCTTGGAGGACTGTGATGGAGCTGGAAGGGACAGAGAAACAGGCTGTTCCTGAGCCAAATCTGTTGCTAGGGCCTCCCCGCAAACAGTGGGAGAGTTCCCAATCCCTTGTGGCAATTAAGTAACAGTCCAGAAAGGGTGTATGGGTTGGGAACCGCAGAGTGCAAGGTGATGGGTGCATTGTTGACGGTGCAGAGGTCTTGCCCAAGGTGACTAGCACTCTGTCAGGCTGATGTGTGGCTGGATGCCTGTTTGTGCTTCCGGTGATGTCTAACAGCAATGGCAGACTTGGTGAGGCAGCATGGTAGATACCCAGGCCTGAAGGTGAGGTTTTGGTGTCTACCTCTGGAAGGAGAGTTTTCTGAACTTCAGGATTGCACTTATCTTTCTCAGGATGATTAAGGTATCATCTTCCTCTTGGGGAACAGTCAGAGTTGAAAGTGCAGGGTTAAATGAGAGGGAGGCTGATTGCCTTGTTGTCAAGGAGAGAGTCGCTTCTAACTTGAGGAGAAAGTCTCTTCCCAGAAGTAGTATGGGACTGGCTTATACAGGAATTTATCTCACTTGAGATTGTCTTATCAGGTGGCAAGTTTGTGCCTGGCAGAAAGGAAAACAGGCAGGAGTTCCAGTTGGCCTGGTGGTGGCAGCTTTTTGACGGAGAGAACTTTTGGAGGCAGAGAGTTCGGTTCCATTGTCTACCAAGAAAGTCACGGGTTTGCCCCCAATGTTTGCAATGATTGAGGACTCTTGGGGGCCCAGTTTGATAGAGCTAGGTCTGTCATGTACATCCAGGCCTGACAGGGCAAGGAGCGGTTCAGGTTGAGGTGGGCCTGGATAGTCAGGTTTCTTTGTGTCTCACAGATGGAGGGGCTTTTTACTTTTTAGTGTCCATAGTCCTTACGTCATGCTTTTGGGTCACAGTAGCAACATTTGACATATTGATGGGCTTTTTGTTTCCTTTTGGATGTCTTTGAGAAGTGTGTGACTGATTTTAGGTTTCTAGGTGGAGCACCCTTTGGGAAAGGACAAGGCAGCTTATTTGTCAGGCTGACAGTCCAATTTTTCTTCAGTCAAAATGTGGACCTCAGAAGGAATTGCTGACAGTCATATTGGGGGGTGTTGGATGACACCATCTGACCAGGACAGAAGCAGGAGGCTCTGGAGAGAAGGCCTCTGTGGCCAAATGGCCAGCTGTACCCAGTTCAATTGTCTGGAAAGAGATGAGTCAGGAGCGGGGGCTAAGCCCATAGGTGCCAGCAGCACCTGTGGCAGCTGATGAGGGGGCCAAGGTAGAATTCTCAGGAAGAATTGACTGTTTTTCGCTGTTTTTCTTTGAGATTCAGGGAGCAGTTTGGTTTCATTTGTAACTGCATGAAAGCCCTTTTTCCTGCAGTTGGGGACTATGGGTTCTGACTAAGTAATTCCCATCTCTGACTTCCTATGTGTGTTGTGTACCCTTGAATAGTTGTGCAGCAGTCAAAAGGTGGGCACATGGCTGTGCCCCTCAGGCCCCTCATGTGGACTTAGGCTCGACTTAGCTGAGGAGAGTGCCAGACCTCTGTTACACCACCATGGAACCACAGGTGAGAGCCTGATCAGCCGTGAACAGCACTTCCTGGTCTTGGTGCACGGATGGAGCAGCCTATTGCCTACTCTGTCCATTCCACTCATGCATTCATTCAGCAGGCACTCAGAGGTTAAACATTCCAACCCCCTCCTCTCAAGGGCAGTCCTATAAGGATATGTGATCAATCTCTCGTGCTGGAGCTGAGCAGGACTGACAGACTAGCTGGAGTGTCCTTGGGGTCTTACTGGAATCAGGAAGGCAAACAGACATATAGACAGACAGACTGCATCCTTCTCCCTGTAGGGTCTGATGTGGGCTGCTCGAGCTGGGAGCCAGGAATGCTCCAGACCTCCAAGGGAACTTGAGAAAGTTGCTGGTTGAACTTGAGCAACTGTGAGGGCCTGCCTTCCCATCACGACCTGGAGAGATCCTCGCTTCATCACGAGGGCAATGACCGGCGACCAAAGAGGCCAACACAGTTGGTTTTCCTGGCCATTACACCAGCAAGCAGAAACACCAAAACCGAAAACTTGGAGGCAGATTTATTTATATCCGCGGGCACTGATCAGGTTCATTCCCAAAATGTCAGGCCCTGTTCTCTGCTGGTCTAGGGCTTATATGGATGGGGTAAGCAAGCAGGAGGGACAGAGGCAGAATGGCTTGTGAGTTGGGGTTTGGTTCTTGCAGTATATATCATAGTAACCAACTCTGCATCACAGTGCCCAGCCATTTCTAAGAAACAAAAGTAACAGGAACTGGAACTGGAACTGTTACCTGGGCATGTAACAAACTGAACTATAGTGGTGGTGGTGGGGCGTCTTTTGCTACAGAGATGGCCGGGGCAGTCATGCCCAGAGCATATGGCAAAAAGGGATAATAGTGTTCCATTCTTGGTAAAATCGGTGGGTAAAAAGGTGAGTAAAGGGTGTGTACATAAGAATCCTGATAAATCTAGAACCAACCTCTGTAATTAAAAAGCCCATTTTTTTACTTCATTCTCTTCAAGGTGCCTATTTTTTAACCTTCCTTCTCTGATGGCTTTAATTTATGGAGGATTCTGTTTTAGGCTGTGAAGGGTGGAATACCGTCCTTCCACCTCTTTCCCACTCTGTCTCTCGTTTCACCCATCTCCGCTGTGCAGTAAGGAAGAGAAACGAGTAAATGCATGTTCTGTATTGTGCTGCTTTGATGTAACCATGTGATTGGCTTTCCATGCTGCGGTTGTGAATGTGCTTTTCCATAAAGGCTTTACAACACATACTGTATTAGTAGACTTACATACAAGGTACATTATGAGTTAAGTCTGCCTTGCAGTGTGACCTGGGGTCCTGTTCACAAAATGAAGCACTTCACCTGAAGCTCTTGCCACAGGGCTTTCAAAGTTTGGCGGTCACTCTGTCTGATTTGTGCACAAATGCAGAATGGCACTTTCTCCAAAACAATGATCCTAATGAAATCTTTACACTAGAATATACTAAGTCTCGGAATGGGTAACTCAAGAAAAGGGACAAATGAGTCAGTGGTGACAATACTTAGGATCTAACCCTGCTAAGGGTTTTGGCCGCTCCTGAAAGATCACTCTGGTATGATGTACTTTTTCTGTAGCCTAATACTGCTGGTGTACCCTGTACACCGTGTACATGTATCTCCAGTGGCTTTAGGAAATACTGTATGCTTTTTAATTATGTGATCCCTGGTTACTATAGGTCCCTAAATAGTGTATCTATTATGTCAACTACTACTTTTTAGTTTACTAATGATATCCCAGGGCGCTGTATGTAATTTCACAGGATTGTAGTTGAGAACAAAAGGAATGAAGCAAACACACTCTGTGACGTGAAGGAGCTCTCCAAGTGTTACATCAGTCTCTGTGCAGCATTAGAAGAATTGCCAGTTGCTTGCTGCGCGGAGAAGCACTAACTCCTATTGATTTAATCATAAACACTCACTAAGTCAGCCTCTGGTCTGTAGCTTATTTCAGTGCTACAGAATTACAAACAGATTTATGTGACAGTAAATTTTTCTGCTTACCCAAGGTCGTTTTTACTTCTTGTGTAATTTTTTGTAGAAGCTGCCAAATACCTATTTTTCATGAGTCTGATATGTATTGTATTTTTGCATGTAGACTTGAAATTTTTGAGAAAGTTATATAGACTATCACAACACGGATGCCCATCAGAGGGGATACTAATGATGAGCTGGAAACAAAACCACCCAGTAAAGAAGAGCTGCCAAAAACAGAAACAAAGTCTACTAAAGTCATTTCTTTTAATGTTGATAGTGAAGAAAATGCTTTATATTTACAGACTAGTGCAAAAAAATGGAATGAAATCAGAGTCGTATAAACAGTGGCAAGCCCACCAAAGTTATTAGCAAAAACCAGGTGAATCCCTTCATGCATAAAAATTGCGTGTTTCAGCCACTGGATAACCTGAAAACCAATCAGCAAGTACAGAAGTGTGATTGATAGAATTGATTATGTCAAGGTCAGTGGCTTGGGAGCCGTCCAAAGCATTGGTGGGTTACACTTTTTGGTGTGTCTGGGCGGGACATGTAAGTGTGACCTTGGGCACTTTATCTGATCCCTTACTCCTTCCTCCCTGGCACTAAAGTTTCTCTTGCTCTTCTTTCTGACTTCCACGAACTAAGACTCTTGCCTTGTCATGCCCTTTTGTTATGATCCTTCTCCTTTGGCATCTACCATGGACTAAAGCCCCTGAAACTGTGATCCAAATTACACTTTTACTTCTTTTACCTGTGAGTGTTGGGTATTGTGTCCAGCAGTGAGCAGTTGACTAACACAGCATGACTCTCAGGAGTGTCGGTACTTCTTGAAACACATTTACACCTCAACCTCCTGAAAAACAGAAATTGAGCAACAAAAAGATTTTATTCTTAATAAAAACTTTTTACCAAGACAGCCAGGGATATAGCTCAGTGGCACAGCACGTGCCTGGCGAGCACAAGGTCCTGAGTTCTATTCCCAGTACCAAAAAAAAAAGACAATACAATAAGATTCAAATTAACTATTAAGATTCATATTAACCCAGTGACTTTTGGGTTCCCTTAACAGTTTGAAATGAAGACCATGTTTTAGATCAAAATGAAACTACTACTAAAAATTCAAATGTCCTTTCAGTAAAAGAAGTCCCTTCACTTGACATAAATGGAGGTCAGCTATCTCAGCCACAACAGGATGTTCTGTATGTCAGAAATATCCTCCACACAGAAACTGAGGAATTGACTTCATTCTGCCTTGATGGGACAGAAAGCTGGAGCTTGGCACTGGAAATGATAAGATTTTGTTTACGCAACAGTTGGTCAAATGAAACTCCTTATGGAGGGAAGGCCCAAGCAGTTAAAAGGCCTGGTGATCGACTTAATAAAAACTAGGTGAAAAGAAAACTATCTGCGTGAACAGATCTGGATGGATCTGGGGAAATGTGTGTTTTTACACTGAAAATGTAACTCAATATGCTGAGCAAACCTTAGGAATCTGAATTACCCCCCACCAATACTACAAACAGAAACATTTTTGGAAAAAATTTGTGTCCGCCATAGAGAGTAGGCCGAACAGGACAATGACAGACAGACTGCACCTGTATACCGCCCAGCTGCCATAGGCAAAGCGCTGAGAGCAGGCAGCAGGAAGAGCACGCAGAGGCAGCAGCCTCCGTGATAACAAAGGAAGTTTGTGAAGGACTAGTGGTGGTTGCCGGATTTATTAGAGTTAAAAATTCCATGAAGTCATCTCCAGACTTTCTATCTGTTCTGAATGTCTGTCTCAGTGGTTTTGGATACCCGATGTCTACCAGCAGTGCTGTGTCTGAGCTGCACTGCAGGGGGCCTTCTAAGTCAGACTCTGTCCTGGTCTGCAGAGTAATGACGGAGAAACATGCTAATGAAAGCCACAAGTCTTTGCTTTCAAATGGCCCCCACAGCAGGTACAGCACGGCTCACTTTCCTAGATTACAAGATTTAATTGAGGGAAACTGCTGTAAATAAGCCAGCTTTTGGAATGAATTGTCTAGTGGGAGAATGAGTTTGACTTTCTTGGTGCTGGAATAGCACACGATGTTAATACTAACAGAAAAGGAATTTTATTTTATTTTATTTATTTTTTTTTTTTTTCCGGTACTGGGGATCGAACTCAGGACCCTGCGCTTGCTAGGCAAGCACTTATTCCACTGAACTATATCCCCAGCCCCCAGAAAAGGAATTTTAGACGTGAAAGGAACAAGACTGTAGGTTGCATCGCAGGATATTTTCATGAGAAGTCCTGAAAAAAGCAACAACACTGAATCACATCCCACAACAAGAAGAAACTGACAGTAATACCCCTACAGAAGTCCTCACCCATCTAGGTTAAACAGCAGTAATTCACTTCTTCAGGGGGAACAGGGGCCTCAGGAATACGCAGACACCTTTCCTTTGTGGAATGGTAATGTCATTCTCTTTTCACCTCCAAGGCCCTAACTGCCAGAGGAAATTGCATGTGAGACCCCCGGTTCCCAGTGTTGTGGTGTCTTAGACTGCTGTAAACTGGAACGTGTTTGTGCTCACTTCCACTCAGCCTGCTTAGTGTACAGGTGTCCACATCCAGGGTTAATCAAAGTGTATTTTAATATGGTAATTTCTCAAAGGGAGTGGGAATATTTTGTGTAAGGATCTTCGAGCATAAAAATGTAAACTTTGCCTCTCTTGTTTAAAATCTGTAAGTTTAAAGGCAATAACTTGCTTAGAGTTTATAGATATTCACCAGTTTAATTGAAATATTCTGTTAAACTCTGACAGGAAAAAAGGTAGATGGAAACATTTTAGGTTGACTTTTTAAATACTATGTCCTGTGAATCTTGTGAATTCACAGGGACGTAATTACCTGACCTCCTTGGGACGGTGTGTACCATGATTTCAGGTCAACTAGATATGGCTACTCTAAGAAGATTTTTTTTTTTTTTCAGCTTGTCTTGGCTCTTTCCGAGCTGGAATATTTACTGCTGCGCGTCTGTCCGCTAATGGTTACACTGACCTAAGGAGCTGTATCAAAGGTAAGCATTTCTGCCGTGCAGTTTATGCAGTGAAACAAAGTAGAAATCCGGCAAGTAGAGCAGTGTTCTATAAACTGACGTGAGTTCTTAAAGGACTGTATCCCCAGCAGGGAACTGTTTTCAGAGTCCATATAAAAAAACGTCATTCATTTGTAAATGCTGCTCTTTTACCAAAAATGAAATTTTGACAAAAGTTTAATTTGAATAGCGTTCTTTGTAAACTCGAGGGTATTGACTTTAGAAACTCCATTTCTAACTTATTTGCTCTGGCTGTTGTTGCGTAATTGTGTAATATGACCCAATATCGCAGTTGTTTAATAGATCAAAGTACAGCCATGTTTATTCTTTTAACCTTTTGGAGTAAATGTGAAATATGTTATGTGAATCAAATCAGTTTGGATACTTTGAAGTTTACTAGGACTTAGTGATAATTCTAATTTATTACTTTTCTCTAACATCAATTTCCTAAGTGGTGAAAAAGAAAAAGGTGAAACTACAAGGTATAAATTGAGAAGTTTTTTCATTTCATATTTTATATTATTATTATTATTATTATCATTGTTCTTTGTCTTTTTGAGACAAGATCTCATTAGGGAGTTCAGGCTGGCCTTGAGCTCACTTTGTAGCCCAGGCTGATCTCGAACTCTCAATGATCCTCCTGCCTCAGCCTCCTGAATGCTGGGATTACAGATGTGCACCACCGGTGGCACCTGGCTTCTTTATTACTTTATTACTACTTTTACTGCTTTATTACTACTATTCAAAAAACTTGATCTTATGGAGATTTTTTGAAAACGTATTGAATTAATTAGGTTTTCACTTAGTTATTTAGTAATGTAATGGCAAAAGTCTCTTCTGGCTAGCTTAAAGGGGGATGTATTGGAAGGGTGGAAGGAAACTCTGCAGTTCAATAGGAGAGCTTAGCAAGCACGCGTAGAGATGCATGGGAAAGGACCATGGCAGGGTCGAGCCTAGATGGATTAAGAACCAAATGAGCAGATCGTTGAGAGTCATGTGCTGGGACAGTTGATGAGGAAAGTAAACAAGACACCTTGTGCTTTTTGACATATCTTTTCTTGGTAATATTCCTTATTCAGAAATCAACTGTTTCTTATTTCAATAGAGTCACTTATGCTATCTCCTTTATTTTTTTTAACTGAAGATTGAATCCAGAACTTACATACTGAGTTAAGCCCTTTCTAGGTTTTTTGTTTTGTTTAATTGGCAGCCCAAGGTCTCGCTGTACAGTTCAGGCCAGCCTTGAGCTCACTTTGTAGTCCAGGCTGGTCTTGAACTCACAATGATCCTCCTGCCTCAGCCTCTGGAGAGCTAGGATTACAGGTGTGCGCCACCATGCCTGGCTTTAAGAATTTTTTTGAGACATTATCTTGCTGAATGGCTCAAGCGAGGCTCATCCTTTCAGTCCATCTGGTTCAGCTTCCCAGAGTGCGAGGTTTGGAGTTACAGGCAACACCCAGCACAGGGGGTTGTGCTTTCTATTGCTTAGTGTTTAGGGTTCATTTTCCACCCGTTAATTTTTATCGTGAGTTTTATCTGTGAATTTTTATTTTATATAGCTTTTTTGTGAATTTTGCTATTGTATTCAGTCTATCTGACAATGCCTGTCTTCTGTGCTAGCCCTAGGCCATTTATAAATTTATTGCTTCCATCTGCTTTTTTGTTCTTTCCTGCCCCCCCCACAATTCTGTGGATTATATTTCTTTATTTATTTATTTTTATTTATTTTTTTTTTTTTCGGTACTGGGGATCGAACTCAGGACCCTGCGCTTGCTAGGCAAGCGCTTATTCCACTGAGCTATATCCCCAGCCCCTATATTTCTTTAAAATTGGTTAATTCTATTTTATCTCCACCATTTGTTTATTAATTATACTTCTTATATTTTTTGTTCCTTCATGTGGAATTTATAATATAAATCTATAATTTAAAGAATTATACATTAAATTAAAATACTACACATACAGCATAAGAGACTTACAATAATGTTTTATTTCCCATAGATTTTGTGCTCTTCTTTAATGTTTCACATTACAAAAATCATAATACATTAATCATACATATACTAACAAACGGGAAAATGTTAGTTTACATTTTCTCACCTGGGTATGATTTCTAGCACCCAATTTTTTGTGTAGATCCAGATTTCTATCTGATTACATTTTATGTTGTGTGAAGAACTTCCATTAATATCCCCTATAGCAAATATCTGGTGATGATGGATTTTCTCAGATCCTTTTGTTCCTCCCAAACGTTTTATTGCCTTTATATTGGGGATGTAGTTTCATTAAGTAAGCCTTCCATGCCAACAATAATCTTCTTTTAATGAAGATATTTCTCTATTGTTCACTCAGTTAAATAGATTCTGATGAGAAATCTGCTGTCATTTCTGAATTTACATGTATATTTGATGTATTTTTATCTACTCTTTATTTTTTACTGGTTTTCATTTAGATTGAACTTTTAGGCTTATTGTACTTGGATTTTGTTGAGGTGTTGAGGTGCTTTGTTCTATATGAGTCATAGTTTTCACCAAATTTTCAAAAAACATTACCAAAATTATTGGCATTTTCTTTTCCTCAGCTATTTCTCCTCTCTGTAGGACTTTATTTTTATTTATTTATTTTTTGTGGGTACCGGGAGTTGAACTCAGGACTTTGTGCTTAGCTGGGCAGGTTCTTGTACCACTGAGCTACATCCCTGGCCCACTGTGGGACTTCAATAGCACATATTTTAGATCATTTTATGGTGTCCAGCAAGTTACTGATACTCTATTTACTCTTTTTGGTTGGTTTTATTTGTATGTTCTTCATGATACATAATTTGGGTACTTTAAAGTTTATTATTTTTTTGCCATATATAGTTTACTTTTATCTCATATATTTTTCATTTTATATATTGTATTTTTCATGCCTATGTCTCATTTGGTTCTTTTACTATATATGTATATATATATATATTTTTTTTTTCTTTACCATGCTTGTGTTTTCTACTCAAGTATATGTAGTACATTTATAACAGCTATAATTTATTGATATAATTTATTTTTTTGCTTATTATATCATTTCTAGATGTCTTTCCAAGAGTGGATTTCCTCTGTTTCTGGGTCATAGTTTCCTTCCTGTTTGTGGGCTACTTATTTTTAATTGTGTAATGGATAGAACAAACAATACTAATCAAAGTACCAGAAAGAGAAAGGATTTTGCCCTCCTAATGTGGGTTAGAGTGCCGTAACTGGGCCGGGGATATAGCTCAGTGGCATAAGCGCTTGCCTGGCAAGCCTGAGGTCATGAGTTTGACTCCTGGTACCAAAAAAATAGTGTAGTAAATGGGTCCAGATTTACCCTAAATGACCTGATCGGCTATTTAGAACAATGGATTTTAGACAGTAGATGGCAGCTACTGTATCTCCTAACATAAGGGAGCAAAGAAGAATGTTCATTTGTTAGGTTCAAGACTTTGTGGTCTTTTTCCAAACATAGTTTGGTCTGGTGCCCAGCTAGGTAACTTGGAGAAAGTTAAAAACAAATTTCTGGGGTTTATTCTAAAGTAGGTTAGGCTCGTCTGGAGCGCCATTAACTTAAAACTTACTAATCTCTAATAAAAGGACCATACTCTTGCGAGCTGTCTGTCTTCTGCATTAAGAGACATTCTCAGTGGGCCAGTTCACAGTGCACCATTCGTAGTCCAGGGTGAACTTTGGAGGTTGTCCTGTGTGAATCGTTATTCAGCCGTAAACCTTAGGTTGGGGAAGTCAGCAGCCTTCTCTCTCTTCACACAATCCTGTCTTCTGACAAGCAGTCTAGTCGGACCTTCTCACACTCCAGTGTTTTTAACCTGAGGCCATCTCAGCCTCTACCTGAGTTGTGTGCTCTCGCACGGAAATGGTCTCTAGGCAGTGACGTGGTCACCACCGCAAAGCCTGCAGTGTTATTCTTCCCCATGGGAATCACAGTGTTCTCGAATGTTTGAGAACAGTGATTTCACATCTTCTTTCTTACCAGAGCCCCACAATGTAAGCCAGGAGAGTGAGTCTGCTTCCGTTTGCTCCCACACAGCCCAATGTAGGAGCATCAGGTGATGTTTAAGTCGTTTGTTTCCTGTATCTTCGAGTTTCAAATAAGATCATACATTTCTACATTGTGATTATAAAGCACTGTATATTTAAAGCCTAAAAGTAGTACCCTTTTATAAGATAATTATGCTCATTTGTTAATAGATTCTCATTTATTGAAAAAGTATTTGAAGGAAGAAGTCAATTTTTTTCATTGGTTACTGGCTTCATGTAAAAAATTTTTATTAAAGGCCAAATAATAGTATTTTACCCCCACATGAAGTAAAAATTAATAGATGTCTATTTCCTTCAGCTATTCCAGACCAGTGTAATCCTCTACCATGCAACAAAGATGGGTATGTGAGCTGCATAGATGGCCAAGCTATGTTCACTTGCAAGTGTAAGCCAGGCTGGCAAGGAGACATGTGTGAATTTGGTATGTATGACCAACCTGCCCGACTCATCTGGATTGCCATGTGAACATTCTCTGAGGCATACGTTATTTTAAAAAATAATTAATTTTCTTTTTTTTAGATATAAATGAATGCAAGGATCCTTTAAATGTAAATGGAGGTTGCAGCCAGATTTGTGATAATACACCTGGAAGTTACCAGTGCTCCTGCAGAAGTGGTTTTGATTTGCTTTCAAATAAAAAAGACTGTAGAGGTAAGAGCAAGAAATTAGAATAGGGTAAAATAAATTAGAATAAAAATATAGTTACTGTGTGAGAACAAAATTCAATTATAAGAATTTCTCCAGGAATTCCTGGAACACTCTGTTCATCAGTGTTTGTAATAATATACCTTTTTATCCACTTTGAAGCCTTGTGATAGATACAGTGGGAAATAATTCTTTTGGTTTGCAATACTGACAAAAAGTATTTCACTGTTTTCCCATTATGTGTGTGGGAGGGGGTTCTTATTCATATTTCAATAAAACATTTTGCTATAGATAAATATAAAGAATTTCATTACAAAGGAAAATTTGTTCAGTACTTTATAGTTTGCTATAGTACTATAATACTAGCACACAGTTAAATTACTGAAGTAAACTTCATTTACCAACGTTTTTTTCTAAACCATTATCCTTTTAGTGGCCATATAGCTTTCTTATCTGTCTATTTGAAGATCTAAATTTGGGTATTTAGAATAATTAGATCACTTAAATACCAGTTATAGAAAACCATTATCATTATTGATACCATATGCATTACACAGATAGATAATGCCCATTCTGATTTCTACATTTAAACACTTGAACTCTGTCCTAGAGAATTTATGACTTTTTAAAATTAAAATGTTTAATCTTTCTCCCTTATAATAGACACATGTATATAATTATGGAAAATCCTCTTAAAATAGGAAGGTCCCTGGCGACCAGAACATATGTTCTTATATTCTTCATTTACATAATCCTTTAACCATGATAATCAAATAATAAAGTAGAGAACTTTTAGAAATACATGTTTAAAATTATTACAATGGGGCATTTGCCAAGATGTGGTTATGCAATGGATCAAATTGCCAATAACTGTCAAAATATGAAAGAATAAAAGTTTTCATCAAACATTAAATGTCAGTGTAAATTCATAAAATTGGTTTATTATAAGCCAAGCTCAGATGATGTATGTGTTTCTTTGCAATATTTCTCAAGCCTGAAGAATAGAGATTTTTATAATTTTTTTAAATTGAAAGTTTATATTGATTAATTAGTTGTGTTAAGTTCTAAGAAGCAATATAGCTCATTGGTAACGTTTATTGTGTAGTATCGCATGCAGAATATTGACATTGGTACCATCACGGTACAGAAATAGCCTCTCATTGCAAGGGATTGATTCCATTAGTTTTATGCAAATTATTTTAAACAGAATTATGTTTGAAATTTTGGCTATTCAGTTGTGGGGAAAAAGCCCTGCCAATGTTTTAGAGTAGAAAATATATTTTCTATGTTGTATTTTTTTTACTATTTTCTTTTTCCGTACCAGGAATTGAACTCAGGGCCTCACACTTGCCAGGCAGGGACTGCACTGCTGAGTTACATCCCTGGCCCACATTTTCTTTTTTTTTTTTTTTAAGAGCAGAATATATTTATTGAGGGAAAGAAAGCTTCTGTCCAAGAGAGGGACAGAAGGGGGCCCGAGTGCATTGCCAAGGACCTTGCCCTTCCCAGGGACTTTGTAGGACACAATCCGAGGTGAGGTGGGTCCAAGATAGGGGGAAAATGGGAAATTACAAGGTGGGCACGAGGTGGGACAAAACGATGGTCAGCCAATAAGCTTACAAGTATAATTGTTCAGGTAAGATTGATTAAATTGGGATCAAATGGGGAGGCAAGTCACAGAGCAAGTGGGCATGAACACAGAGCGGGATTTTCCTGTAAGGGGCAGGGCTAGTGACTTCTTTTTGGCTTTTTCAAGGTGATGGGTACCTACTTAGAATGTTAATCCCTGATGTTTATACCTGGGGAGGTGTGTGGGTGCATTTGTTTAGTCTTTTGTCTTGAGATCTGGCCTTCAGCAAATCTGTCTCCATTCGCAAGGTATGTTGTCTCATATATTGGCTCCTTCTGAGGGCCTGGCCCTGTCTGACTGCCTATAATATTTCTATCTAACTCAGCTGCCTATAACATTACCCCCTCTAAAGAAGTAACCCGAACTGCCGTGAGGGAGTAACTGGGCGATGACCGCTCCTGCTTCTTCAGGCAGAAAGGGGTCGTAGTTGTTGACTGGCAGTCAGAGCTACTGTCCAGAGGGTCTATCAAAGGCCCTCGATAGACACCAGGTGTTTTTGTCTTGGGTAGGTGTATAGCTTTAACTCTGGAGGAGACAAAGCCAAAGAAACAAGTATGCATCCAGCCCATATTTTCTATTCTGAATTTGTCTTTCTGTTAGTACAAGTGAGAAATGTTCATTAATAATTACATTTTTCTCACGCTATTTTGACCTCTTGTTTTTTCCCTTATAAGTGCTTATCCAGTAGCTGACTATCGTGAGTCCTTTGTCTCCTCCATTATGTGATATAATAAATGTGCCTCACGTCTTCGAAGCGTTACTCTGTTACTAGATTTTATACTGGATTAACTGCAGCTACATATAAATACTTTTAGGCCTTACCTAAGCTCATTCTAAGTGTGAATTACTCTTCAGTCCTTTAGGCAGCACTAAGAGGAACAGATGAGAGACCTGGACTCAAGAGTTGATGGAGGGGCAGGTGTGAGAGCCTTTTCCAAAGAAACAGCAGATGAGCCTTCTCATTGTTTTTCATATAATGAGAAGAGAATATATTTTTAAGATCACACTTCAGAAACATGTACTTGCAAGTACTCTTGGAGAATACTGAGAATATAGTTGAATCTCTTCCACATGTTTTCTTTTCTTTTTGTGTTTTTGAGACAGCATCTTGCTATACAATTCACACTAGCCTTGAGCTCACTTTGTAGCCCAGGCTGGCCTTGAATTCACAACGATCCTCCTGCCTCAGCCTCCCAAATGCTGGGATTACAGGCATGCACCACCATGCTGAGCTCCCTTTGCTGTCATATTCTAAACTGGTAATTAAGAAAATGGCCCGAGCCCTCTTTTTTATGAAGATAAAGGGACATAGTAAATATCAATCTAACTTGCTATGTCTTTATATAGCGAAATACTGTTTAGTGAACTAAAATATAATGTTAGATTTAATATTTTGTTCTTCCAAGGCTAGTCTAATATCTCATTATATACAATGAGCATAGTCCATGAAATAGAGATAATGTTCCTGATGGAATCTGCCGGTATTGGAAAAATTATAAAATTACATTGTTTTCATTTATAGACGTGGACGAATGTTCCAGGAAGCCCAATGTTTGTGGCAAAGCTGTGTGCAGGAACACGCCAGGAGACTATGTGTGTGAATGCCTTGAAGGTTACAGATACGATCCCAAGTCAGAGGCCTGTGCAGGTAGAGTGGTGCTAGTGGAAGTGCTGGTTCTGTGGCGAGCAGTGTTTGAACCCCTAGCTATGGTTTAGCAATGTGGTTTTGTTTGACACCAACAGTCATGTTTCCTAATCTTTGATATAGCTTGGTCAATTTAGTAATCACTGGCACCTTTCACAGTAAAAGTAAGAAACACCGGTGGTCTTTAAATTTAAGTTAAATTTAGTGTTAGTGTATTCACTAGCCCTGTCAGTTACGTATAATTTGGAGAGCTCCATGTGTAATTAAAGCAAGATAAACGCATTTTCCCATTGCTGCACTAACATTCAGTGACCAAGAAGATTTCATTCAGCCCGAGAACAAAAACACATAGATGCAAAAGAAAGATGTGAACGTAAACGCTTCAGTTATCATAAACAAGTGATAACCAGTCCTAGAAAGGTGAGAAATACTGATCAGTGACCAGTCTGCGAGGTGCTGGTCTCACCAGGAGGCGCATCAGTGTTGCTGTATGGGCCTCAGGTCACTCCAGTGTGTTAGAGGTTTTTTCTTTTTAAATACCGAAGTTATTTGTGTCTTACCTTTAAATGTTTTAAAATTTCAAGATGGATTTATTATGCTGTCCAAAATTAATAACATCGATACTTTTTCAAGTGTGTCAAAATATACATAGCGCACAATGTGCCCTGTAAGCGATTGTAGCCGCACAGTCCGTACCACTAGCTTTATGCACGTTGTTGTGCAGCCATCGCCTGTTCCCAAAACTTTATCACCCCAGCCATAAACTCTAACCATTAAGCCATCAGTTCCCTTTTATTTGTTACTTTATTCTGTGCCCCAGGAACCTGTAATCTATTTTTATGTCTCTATACATTTGCGTAAATCAGTAATAATTTTAGAATAGATTCGCTCTGAGTATATATGCTCCTCCAGAAATTTAAATGTCTGACCTGCTTGTTTACTCTGCCCAAGCCCCATACATACTGTCTCTGCTCTCCCACCACTCCTGATAGCAACTCCTGGGGTAAACCCGAGGAATGTGCAGACTTACCATAAGCCAACTTCACCTCCTACGTTTTATTCAATGAGTGAGAGATTAAAAAAAAATATTTGCATATGCCTATACACATCTAAATTAATCGTGTGTCCTATAATTTCAGTGCATTTGAAGGATCACTAATTTTGGAGATTAATTTTAAAGACTTTAATGAGAATTTATATGAGATAATGTATTAGGTTTTCAAATAAGGGAGGGGGAATCCTGAAGAAAATGCAAGAATCTGAGCAGGAATCTGGGCAGGACTGGGGAATCCTCTCAAGGACTCCTCCAAGTATTACTATGTTAATTTAGGAGTGTTATGTGTTATCTCTGGGAAGGCCCTCACAGCAGAGCTGCAAGCAATAGTTTCCTCAAAGTTAATGGAAATAGGAGCCAGACGTCCTTACCTGAGGTCATCTTGTCCTTGAGGCGTCACAGCGTTACAGGCCAGTACAGGCCTCAGCAGTGACCAGTGACTGAGAGGTTCATTCACTATGAATCAGCTGCCCATCTGCAGACAAGGTGCCTAAAACTCAGACTACTCCCAAGTAAATATGAAAAGCCAATTGGTTAATACTAAATCCTGCTCAGAGCCACTTTATAGTGGTCCCCAACAATAATGAATTGGAGGTTTTCAAAGATCACAAGTACAGATTCAACAAAAATGTTGAAGATTTTATAAAGCCCTGAAATGGACTCCAGGTTAAACACATCTACAAAATTTCTAAGTTTGATTTTCTCAAGATGTGAGATCAGGATAAGGATCCAATAGATTTCACAGTATTGGAAGTAATATCACATTGAAATTTAAAGAAGAGATTAAATATGTCTTTACATTTATAACCACCATTAATTATTACATTGAGAAGTCAGATGTTTTTGAGATTGTGATTGAAGCCCCCAATGTATTTTGTTAGTTAAAATTTTTCCCCGCTTTTCTCCCTTTTCCTATTTTTCCTTTCCTTTTCCTTCATTCCCTGTTTTTTCCTATTTTCCTCTTCTTCCCTTTCCCATTTCTTTCCCCTTCCCCCTCCCCGTTTTCTTTATTGGCAAATAATCTCAAGGAGATTCTTATAACCAAAATGACATTTAAGTTGAAATACTTAATCATTTATTTTATTTCTTCAAATTCAGAATAAAAAATTTAATAGAATTGTCACACTACCATTAATTACTGAAGTATTAATTTGTTTCAAGTGTATAAATACGTAAAGTGTACATTTGTAACTCATTTGGCATTTCTATGACTTGATGTCATGTAATTCTCTTCCCTGTGGATTTATTTTCATTTCATTATTAATAGATAGAATTCTCTTCCTGTGGCTGGATTGAGTGTTTAGGAAATAAACAAGCTTTATGTTCTGTATTATCCCAGATATAGATGAATGCTCTGAGAACATATGTACTCAGCTTTGTGTTAATTACCCTGGGGGCTACTCTTGTTACTGCGACGGGAAGAAAGGGTTCAAACTTGCCCGAGACAAGAAGAGCTGTGAGGTAAACATTTTACAGTGCTCAACTTCTTACCTCTTTTCTAAAATGGTAGATCTGTGCCCTTCTTTCTACATAACTGATATAAATAAAAAATATAGACATTTTATACTAATTGCTATAGCACTAAGCAGACTATATGTATTTACTTAGTACGATCATATAACTGATAAAAACTGGGGATCAGTGGCTATGTTAAAACAAGGCTTACAGGATAACAGTTTAGAAAGCATTCACTGATAACATGTACATTTAGAGAATGCATTGTGTATGTGTAGTTAAGAAACTAAGAAAAGGCGTAGGTTAATTTTCTTTGTGGAAAAAAGGAAATCTGCCATGGAAAGTTTGGTGGAAGCATTTCCCAGTGTCTGCTTTCCTGCATTCCACGCTGCAGGTCTGGCACACCTACGGCATGTTCATGCTTGGAAGAGTATTTACAGACTTTCAGGTGTGAACAGCAGCATTTGGCGGGTGCTACATACATCAAAATGCAGAGACCAATATTGTTAATCTGTGTCTCTTGAACTTGTTTTTAGTATTCTGATTTAATGCACAATTTGCACAGGAATTCAGTTGAACTTTGCAGGTAGGTTGTAGCTTTTCCTTCATTGAAATAAATAGTTCAACCTCTGAAACCTATTTTTTAAAAATGAGAATCTAAAGTTAATGATCCTTTTTTTAACATGTGAAGGTAAATTACATAATGATGTGTCAGAGTGTTCTTTAAAATTCCTAAGTAATGTTTTGATACTGTGTTCCTGTACCTCTTCATATGTTACCAAGGCACAGTTGTCACTGGAAAAAAAGGCAAAGTTGTCTATGCCTAGAAAAATTACAACATATCACGCTACCTACTTGGTGAAGAAAGATAAGTTAAAGCGGTCGATACGTTTAGTAGTGTTGGCTGTTTAGGGTGTCATGCTGTGTGAGCACCTTCTTTTGTAGTACGCTTCCTCATTATCCCAGTGTTTGCTGCAGTTATGTATCAGCATCTGCCTTGGAGTAGACTTATTAAAATTTCAAGAGAAAGTGAAATTTTATTTGAGGCTGTATTTAATATACAGCTATGTACACAAGTACTCTCAAAATACCCTTGTATGTGCCCGAGAGCTTATTCCTAAAAGCTATGCACTTTAATGTTTGTTTTTAGTCTTAGAAAACAAGTGTTTGATGAGAGGTATGATGACTTTAAATCACTGTCTTTTAGACTCCTTGGAGACTAACATGATATCTAAATTTCTGTTTATTCTTTTCAGATTTTTCAGTATTCTGTTCCAATCTAGCTAGTGCATTTATGCTCAGAAAAATTTTTTGTTTTACGTGAGTGAGTATCACAAGGGACTATTTATTGGTACATTAATTCTTACATCTATTTCCAACACCAGTTAAAAATAATTTTCAGATACAATTGACAGAAGGCATCATGTCTGACACTATAAGAGATACATACTGATTCATGGAGAAAGAATTTTTTAACTTTGAGATTTGCTAAAGAAATATTATAGCCAAAGTTCAAAACCCATGCACATTGAATAAGACTTTAAAACATGTATTATTGGAGGTCATATTCCTTGATTTTACAAGGAAGGGAAAGATATTACCCCTTCTTATTACTAGAAGTATCCTTAATATATTTTAGTGTATTAAAAAGGACACATTTAGAACCAGAGAGGTACACAACCTGACACAAGCCGCCAGCAATAACATACGCCCTTTTTCCTTTCTTTTTCAGATTATTTCCGTGTGTCTTCCTTTGAACCTTGACAAAAACTATGAATTACTTTACTTGGCAGAGCAGTTTGCAGGGGTTGTTTTATATTTAAAATTTAATTTGCCGGAAACTAACAGGTGAGAAATGAGTGACACTGATAATCTCTAGAGATTAAGCAGACGAGGATGAAAGTAAAATGACCGAAAAGGTTGGAATACAGGGAATTATATTATCAATTAGGTAAGTTAGATATTGTCGATCCTTTGACTTGGGGAACCTCAAGAAACAATTTGCACCTTCATGTAGTTAATTTTCACACTAGAATATTTCTGGGTCATTCTAGGTCATTCTCCAGTGATCATTTCACTTTACCCCTGCTGTCTTCATTTTTTAGTGATAATATATTTATTAAGGAGTCTGGCACATATATTTATTGTACTTGTGACATTTTCATTGTTCTTTACACACATTGTGCATAATAAGTAATGAGAACATACTCAAAGTATTGGTTTCAGAATGCCAACATATTCAGAATTATTAGGAATATTCCTAAGATTGCTAAACTGGTGTTTTAAAGAAATGATCACATAATTTTAGTTTACTATCTGAATATCTTGTCAGTTATTCCTGAAGCTAGATTGACTTTAAGAAAGGAGCACTGTTTTGAGTTATGGTTGTACATACTGACACATTTTCTCAGTCATACATTGTTAGACTTGAAGAAAGGAGTTGGGATTTTTTGGGGATAATGGGAAGGAAATGCCTGTGAAGCTGGTGATGGAGTCTAAAACTTGATATCTTAATTAATTAAACATGAATGTTTGGAATTTGTTAGGTCCATGAACTGTTATTCATTAAAGAATACAACTAACTGAATGCAAGTCTTTTTAAAAAAATACTGGAAGTTTTGCTAAGATTCACATGTGTCATTTTGCTCTTCCAGCTCTCCATTTCTTGTACCATCTGGTTTTCTCCATGAAGTCTCATAGCAAATAACATCTTCTAGGAGGCCGATTACAGGCAGCCCTTCCTTGCTGTGAGAATGATGTAGTAGGATAAAAAATATTAATATAGCGTGTCTTAATCACTTCTAGGAGTATTTATTTCTCACAGGCAATTCACAATACATAGTTTGATCCTTAAGACTGGATCAGAATTAGCCCAGTAATTATTTTTATAATATTTGTTGGCTTATTTTTATCTATTTTACACTTTTTGAAAGTATAATATATATGCATTTAGCAGTGTACATGTGCACTTTGATGAATGTTATAAATTGCCATCTGTATAACAATACCAAGATAGCTAGTGTTTACTTAAGCAAATTCTTACACCTCTGTTTCCCATAGTAAAATACTTTACTTACCTAAATGTTAACAAATTCACTTTTTTCCATTCTGTAATACTTCTGAAATAGAGTGGTGAGTCATTATGCTGATGATATATTCCAGAATCAAAATATGCAGAACACAACTCTTTGAAATACCATTTTAGCATGATGTACAAAGAAAAGGGAATTTTCTCCACAATAGGATCCACTTCTGGAAGAACCTGACATGCAGGCCGATCCCTGCTTCACGTTAGCACAATGCTCAGATAATGATGAAAAGGACGGAAGCCCCCACTAAAGTACGAACTGAGATCTGGGATTTCTTACTACGATGATACCCAGCCGGCGGACGTTATTCCACGGTGCACCGCTTTTGCGTCGTATTTACTTGGAATCCTAAAGGTGGAAAGTGTGTTCTGCCACATTCTCTCTATTCCCTTCAAGCCAGATCTGTCTCCCGTGGAAGTGATGCCCTGTTGTCCTTACTGTTATATATCGGGGTAATGGTGTGAAATTCCTTCTTAGAATGATCAAAAGCTTTTACTTTGTAAATTAATTTTAGATGACTGAAAGTTATGCAACTATTTTTCTTTTCCCGTTTGTCTTTTTGAAATCCTTTCAGTTAGTTGGTCTCTTGGAGGTTTGTTGTTGTTGGGTTTTTGTTTGGCACCAGGAATCTAACTCAGGCCTGTGCTTGCCAGACAGACCGTGCTGCTGAGCCACCTCCTGCCCCCCTCTGGGAGATTTTAATGCTGATTCCAACCAGAGTGTTCTAAGAGCATTCGGTCAACACATAGCTATATTGTATGTATTTCTAGAGTCTTACTAACATCGGCATTGTCAGAACTCAGACACCCCTGCCCCAACACATGACTACACAATGTTTGTGAAGCTTTCCTTCCTTGTATTCTACTGCAGGATTTATACAATTGGTTTTTGGCGAACTTTTGAAATAAACCTAATGGGTACATTTTTAGTGGTTTTTTGTTTTGCTTTGTTTTCTTTTTCTGTAGAGGTTTTGTTATTCACTGAGGGGAGCAGGGTGCAGGCCGTCTGGACAGCTGCCTTTCTCCCGGTGGCCAGGGCAGCAGGCAGTGTTGCTCAGTGCTCTGCCTTCATTTCGCAGGAGAGCACGTTCTCTGCCTTTTCTCAGTGCGCTTACACCTCTCGGTGGTCCCCACGGGGACAGTGCGTGTTGGTGAGGCCTCTCTGGCCGTGCCTCTGCGCTCATGCGTGGCACCTCCTGGTTCTCACGGAGGCCCATGGCCGCGGGGCAGTAGAGAGCCAGGGCTGCTGCGCTTCAAAGCTGTTGCCTGAGGTTTTCGTTTTACCATCCTCCGCACACACAAAGGCTTAACTATGTGTGCAGTGGTCCAGGTACTGTCCTGTGGAGCTTTCCGAGTGCTCTCTCCTAACACATGTGAAGTCATAGGGAAAAGATGACTTTTCATAAATAAATCAATCAGGAAATTGTAACATCTACTAATCACTTATTGGTACAGCACCCTCCCACACACATTTTAATGTGACGTTTTGTAAAATATAAAAGGTTCCAGGAGTGATGTAGTATGTCTAGTGTTTACATGTGTCTTCATTCCAACATTTGAGAGATGGCTTCAAAATATATGCCAAGAAAGATGAAAAATTACCAAAGCATCTGTTCACTGAAAAAAGATCTCAAGAATAAACAAAAATATATAACTGGATTTTAAACTTGTGGGGACCAAAAGTTAATACATGAACAATTTACTTCAGTCTTTTCATTTTTATTAATTCCAAGCAGCAAGATGAACTTGACTCTTTTCAGCACATGACTGTTTTCTGAGAGACAAGAGGGTGGTATATGGAGTTCTCTGCGTTCTTACTATTAAGGACATCTCTGCCCATTGCCTAGGTTCTCAGCTACATTCGACTTCCGGACGTACGATTCGGAAGGCGTCATTCTGTGCGCAGAGTCCCTCGACCACTCTGCCTGGCTCCTGATTGCTCTCCGTGACGGGAAGCTTGAAATTCAGCTTAAGAATGAGTTTACAACCCAAATCACAACTGGAGGTGCTGTTATTAACAACGGTGTATGGAATATGGTACGTTTTAAAGATTTCATCGGGCTTTCCCCACATTACCACAGTTTATGTGAAAGTAAACTTTATTTCTATAATGATAGAAAACAAAAAGGTTGGGTTAGCTAATGCTCCGTAGACTATTTTTCACACTGTAAAACCCTGAAACAGCCTGAGAAATGATATTCTCACTTAATATATTTGGGCTTTTCCGTAACTAATGTTGTTTTCAGTTGTTTGTGGTGGTTGTTGGGCAAATATCTGCCCTGTAGGTTGGGCATCACTAGCAGGCATAAGAGTGTATTCAAAAGATACCTCTGATCAAGGGAAGCTACCCTCACTTGCCATGGCTATTTTAAAAATTTACTATGAATACACATAGTAACAAAACCAAAAGTTAATTTCAGTTTAAATATAAGCATATAGATACGTAATCAATTTTGTACAAATACCATATCTCAGTAGGTACTAGGATGTTTAGAACTAACATTTTAATATATCGTAAAAATAGCATTTATTTAAAAAATTGAAACCATCTTTTTAAAAATCACCTGAAATCAAATGGGATATTGTAGTGGACTGACAACTGGCGGTCGACCTATAACCCCTAGCTGAACTGAGTAAGCGAGGTGCTGGGTGTGGGAGGCCCGCCTGGGGACTGCTGCCTGCAGCGTAAGAGGCAGAGCTGGAGAAGAGAGGCTCTTGGGAGCAGAGAAAGGCTATTGGGAGCTGGTGGAAGATGCAAGGAGCTGTAGGTTCATTAATAAAAATGAAAAGACTGAAGTAAATTGCTGCATTGGCTTTCCTGATGGGAACTCAGCTGTCTTCACCACTGTCTCGGGACCTCACTGTTGCTGAGGATGGCTGTGGTACTTTTCAGGGGAGCTTTGGTTCTTCTGAGTGTCACTTCCTGGCTCCAGTGCAGATCCCTCAGCCTGCTAGCACAGATCCTTCATCCCACTGCCACAGACCTTCTAGCTTCCACCACTGACCTTTGGGCCTTCCCAGCACAGATCCGTGAAACAAGACTGCATGAGATATTGTTATGGGCACTGGGCCTCCAGTTGGACTTGTGGGAGGCATTTTTATGAGCTCTAGGTCTTCAGCTGGACTCATGCAGGACATTTCTGTGGGATCCAGGCCTTCGGCTAGTTTCCTTGGCCTTACTATGTGGACAGATTTCCTGCACTTTTTGTATATCAGTCTTTGGGTGACTATTATAAATAATCTTATAAAATATGTGTCCTGTATAGTATTGTTCCATTGCAAAATATCCCCCAAACCAGCACAGGCATTTGCTGTAGAAGAGATTACTGCTCACTGATAACGGAAGGTCTTTTCCACAGTAGTTATTGGGGCTTTTGCAGCTTGCGGCAAAGCATAGCTGAGAAAAGAAAAATTTCTCTTTGGAATGCAGCGCCCGCCTGAGAGAACTGCTCTCTGCGCCTGCAGGCGCAGACCAGGGGCCGTGCGGGGCTGTGCTGAGCAGCATGTGAGTGCGTCACTCAGCTCCTTCCTTCATCTACCCACTTGAGCCTCCTTTATTCAGTAAGCTGCTGCCGAACACTTAAATTGCCAGGTTTCTGACTTCAGGCGTTGGCACTGCTGCTTCCTTGCTCTTCAGCTCTGGACTCATCGTTTAGAAGCCGACACTGTTCTGTGAGTTTATGCAGTGTGACGTGGAACCCTGCAATAGAAGTATAAGCAAAGCCCAGTTGCTCACTCAGAAAACTCACTTTTGGGAGCTATTTGTCCTTGAACAGTGGTTGATTTTGGTTGCCTGACTCTAAAAGAACATTGTCTTTGCACAGGACCAGATGGCAACTTTCTTTTTTTTTTTTTTTTTTTTTGTCTTTTTGAGACAGGGTCTCCCTGTGCAGTTCAGGCTGGCCTTGAGCTCACTTTGTAGCCCATGCTGGCCTCAAACTCACAACGATACTTCTGCCTCAGCCTCCCAAATGCTGGGATTACAGATATGTACCACCACGCCCCGAGCAACTTTCTGAGAAATCTTTAAAATTGTCTGGCTTTTCTCTCTTTTTTTTTTTCTGTTGTGTTTTTTTTTGGTACTGGGAATCGAACTCTCCTCATCCCTCTGTTGGTATTTTTGAGACAGGGTCTCACTATGTAATTTGGGCCAGCCTTGAACTCACTATGTAGTCCAGGCTGACCTCAAACTCATGGTGATCCTCTTGTCTCAGACTCCTGAGTGCTGGGATTACAGGTGTGCACCACAACCAGCCATCTGTCTTCTTCTAGTGTGCTTATTAGCGTAGCTTTGCTACTGTGTCTTTCTTGCTATTTCTATATCTAGTGTATGATATTTATGTCTATTTCCCAAATGGATGAAAAACTAATTTTACTGCTTAATGTCTCCAAATCACTACTAATAAAATCACTTTTTCAAACTGGGCATGGTGGCGCTCACCTATAATCCTGGCACTCGTGAGACTGAGTCAGAAGGATCATTATGAGTTTGAGATCAGCCTGGGCTGCAAAGTGAGCTCAAGGTCAGCCTGAACAGCATAGCGAGGCCCTGTCTCAAAAAAGCCAAAAAAAAGAAATTACTTTTTCAGCAAGAGAACAAAAGTAAAATTTTTACCTGAGAAAAAATTGAAAATATAATGCTATTTGAAGGATAATTTAATTAAATTTCTAGGTATACAATACCTAGAAAGAAGAGGTATTTATACAGTGAGGTTCAAATTTGGGACTGTAGATAATGTTTCCTAAATAATGTGTGTATTTGTTTTTCTGTGTTGGGGATGAACCAGAGCCGAGCTTGTGCATGTGAGGCTAATGTCCTACCGCTGAGCTGCATCCCTACCCCGAATGAGGTTCTCAAAGGGAGCGAGTGGGGCTGATTGAAGGGCAGCTGCTCAGCTCCGGCTTTCATTCCCAGTGTGTATGGGCCTTGTTAAACTGCTACTTAATGGCGTACTCATTTTAATTAAAATCTCCACCTAAAGTAGAACGTAATTTTACGTTAAAAATAGTAAAAGAGTTTCACCTCCAAGCAGGTCAAAGAACAACTCTAATGTGCTGACAACTGTGGTGCTGGCTATTTTTGTTAAGCTTTTAATTCAATATTTAAACAATTTATAATTTCACCCAATACTATAAAGACTTCTTTTTCACTTTCTCCTTTTTACTATAAAATACTATTGCTGCATTATATTTTACTGGTTTATAACTTTTTTTGTCTTTTTGAGACAAGGTCTCTCTAGATACACAGTTCAGGCTGGCCTTGAAATCACTTTGTAGCCCAGGCTGGCCTTGAACTAGCAACAATCCTCCTGCCTCAGCCTCCCGAGTGCTGGGATTATAGGTGTGTACCATCACGCTGGGTGGTTTATAACTTTGATTGTTCATTAATAAGTTGTCCTTTTTCAATGTACTTTACTTAGCATGTAAATTATTTGATGTATGTGGTCCTGGGGAATTGAACTCAGGGCCTTGTGCATGCAAGGCAAGAGCTCTACCACTGAGCCACACCTCCAGCCCACATAAATTATTTGAAATAAATATTCTAAGCATTTTAATTGACAAAAGTGATTTAAATTAATCTGTAGGCCAGAATATTTGAGAACATTGTTTTGTTTCTTTTCTTTTTTTTTTTTTCTGGTCTTTTCAGACAGAGTCTAACTATGCAGTTCAGGCTGGCCTTGAGCTCACTTTGTATAGCCTAGGCTGCTCTCGAACTCATAATGATCCTCTTGCCTCAGCCTCCTGAGTGCTGGGATTACAGGTGTACACCACGACACCTGGCCATTGTTTCATTTCACATGTTTTAAAATTCCAAAAAATATCCTAAAGATAAGAAATCAAAATGTACAGGTAAAATTGCTTTATAATTCAGAAAAGTAGGAGAGGCTCTTTAATTAGCATGAGTATAACTCAGAGAAGTAGCTACTAGCATTTTATAAGTGATTATGTCTCATGTTTGGGTAATAGTCTAATATTTAGAATAGTAAACTTATAATTTATCATAATTTCTAATTGTATCATCATTCAACAAAAATATTTCAGGTAACTTATGTGCTAAACTTTATCCTAGCTGGTAAATATAGACTGGTGAATGAAGTGAACTCGTGGCTCATATGAACCTTGCATCCTAGTGGCCAGCAGAGATGGAGTATGTCAGATAGGCCTGCAAAGAGGAAAAGAAAAGCAAGGCAAAGCAAGATGCAGAGTGACCCTGAGTGTGCATGGTCAGCTGAGGGACTGGGCATGTTCCTGGAATCAGGAGCTGCCTCTGTTGAGTTACACCTGAGGAGAGCTGAAAGCCAAAGTCTTGAGAAACCTGCAGGCGATGGTAAAATGGTTCTGCGCAGCTGAACAGAAGGGCAGAGTCTCACAGAGAGACGCGCTTTGTGCGTTTGAGAACAGCACACAGGTGGGCACAGATGCAGCACAGGGGGACGGGAGGATGCTGAGAAGATGAAGTAAGAACTGTGGTCTGGAATATGACCACCTCGGGCTTTGCGGACCATGGTGAAGACTTGGATTTTATACTAAATAGAAAGACCTTAGATGGTTTTAAGACTTGACATACTAGAATTTACATTTTAAAAGACAATTCTGATGAGAACCTGCTGGCTTTGGGAAAGTAGTTAGTAGAGAGTAACAGAACAGGACAGGGGTTAGGAGACCTCTGAAGTAACCCAGTGGAGAGACTGCAGCGCTGGCTGAAGCGCCGTTAGTAGGAGTGATCAAAAGTTGCCATGCTGTATATAATTTTTAAGATTAAATTTTCAATTCAAAGTTTTGAATACTCCACATAAAGAAGATTTTAAAGTCCATGAATTTGTTTGTGTTGATTAATATTTCTAAGCTGTTTCTCATCTAATGTCTGATTATATATAATGCCTTTAATATGTAATGAAATGCATGAATAATGTATTAGGTATATTCACATATACCTAAGAGATGCAATGCTCTATTATATAAGCAAGTAAAGGGAAGTTAGTTTATAAGATAGTCACATGCATTTCAGTATGTAAATACTCAAACACAACTAAAACACTTGTCACAGCCTGCCTGCACACATGGAATAACGTGGAAACTACAAAGGAAGACATACTGGGATGTCACGTTAGCAGCTCGAATACCCTAAATGCAGAAACGGCGTTATTGTTAATTTTCCAAAATGGTGAGAAGTTTATAATAAAAATCTAAGAAAAACACAGCTGTATCCTTGGTTTACAAGATTGTTACCTTATTTTGGTGCCAGGAATCAAATGGGATCTTGCATTTGCCAGGTAGGTGCTGCACCTCTGAGCTATGTCCCTGGCCAGCTTGTTACATTCTTGAAAAATTTAACAAGTACTAAATTGATGCAACAAATATTTTGTTTATATATGTGCAAATTCAGGTAGTAAAAAGCATGAATGTTGCCCACATAAATGGCTGTTAGGGATTTTCAGCACGTTTTCGGGGCACTGGGTATGTTACTCTTTTGCATCTGCACATTGTACAAGTGTAGCTTCTTGTGGTGCTGTATGTCCCCTACCATTATGACAGCTAAAATGGCTTGCCGTCTCCACATTTCCCAATTGCTCTCGAATGGGCCTGTAACGCCTCATTAAAAATACTAGCATGGTTTAAGGGAGAGGTCCAGGACTGAGCTAGGGACCTTGCGTTAGAAGTGGAGAAGATGAGGGTGCAGCTACTGTGGCCGAAAAGGAACTGCAAGAGTGTAGAAAGCAAAGCAGGTGGGAACCTGGTCTTGGAGGCTGCTCAGAGCCGGAAGGCAGCCAGCAGGGCGCTCCTGTTTGGCCATAATAAGGACAAAGTGCTGACCAGTTTTAAGCGTGTCACTGAATTTCCTTTGCTTTTAAGGTAGGTTTTCCTTTCCTGTAGTGGTGTTTCACATGCTGTTGTTTGGGTTCTGGTACTGATGGGTAAGTGAAGTTCATGTCCTGCAGGCTACCGTTCTACCTGAGACAGTTACTGTGATGCTTCTTCACGTGGCCCTTCTGGGTGTTGTTTACCTTCACTTGCAACCATTTTTAAAATCCCAAACTATGTTCAAAATTGGAAAGTATTTACTTAATTTTATGTATGTGCTTTCTTAAGGTTTTGATTATTTTTGAATTTTGAAATAATTTGTGAACAGAATACTGGAATAGTCTGATTTCTCTTAGTTTATAGTAACAACTTATTTACATAATTGAGTCCTTATGTGCACTATCAAACAATTGCAAAATAAGAACACTTAACCTTTTCCTTAGAGTGGCTCACTTTTCTTTTAAAAGCTGTCAATGTTAAAGCATACTGCTATTGGTTATATTATATATATTTTTTTATTTTTATTTTTTGAGACAGAGTCTTGCTATGCAGTTCAGGCTGGCCTTAAACTCACACTCTGTAGTCCAGGTTGGCCTTGAACTTGCAGTGATCCTCCTGCCTCAGCCTCCCAAGTGCAGGGATTACAGGCATGCGCCACCACGCCTGGCTGCTTATAATTGAATATTTAAAATTAATATTTTTGATCTTAAAATTAGATGTATATTTAATTTTTACAAAATTTTTGATCAAATACCTTTACCTTAAAACATTTTTATCACATTACAATTTGAGTTGGAACAAATCAATAGTTATTATTATATCTAAATGATTATTTTAGAAAATAATTTATTAAAATAATAGGATTTTTTAATATAGTCTTTCAAGTGTCATGTAGTGATGCCTGATTATTTGCTAATTTTGTCTTTGTAGGTGTCGGTGGAAGAATTAGAAGATAGCATTAGTATTAAAATAGCTAAAGAAGCTGTGATGAATATAAACAAACCTGCAAGCCTTTTTAAGTCTACAAATGGGTTTGTAGAAACCAAAATATACTTCGCAGGATTACCTCGGAAAGTGGAAAATGTGCTCATTAGACCGGTAAGGACCCAAGCTTGTACCATCCATCATGGATGAATTCCTTTTCTGTGTAGTGGGTTTGAAGATGCATTTTCCTGAGAGTCTGTAGAAGTTATTTTGGTAAGCACACCAAGTGTGACAACTTGAATTGAACACGGAAAAATAACATTAGTGACCCTTGAAATTATATTAAGGAAATAAGAATTATATAATGGAATATTATTCAGCTATAAAGAAAGACAGTTTTGGGAACTTTGTAGGCAAGTGGACAAAACTGCAGTCCATACTCATAAGTGAAATAAATCAGCGATACATGTGCAGGCAACGTATTGTATCACTGGTGTAAGAACCCGAGGGTGGGAATATAAACTAAGAGTCATGAAGGAAATCTGTTCAAAAAACAAAGAACAGATGGGACGAAGGAAAGGAGATTGCTGCGTTTTTGTGCCCACTTAAATTCTAAGCATTACTCATGGTGAGATGAAGTTTTTAAAATTCTCAACTGTCAGTTTATTGCTAGCCTCCTAATAATTCATACTGAGCCATTCAATATGAATATGTACATTTGAATCTGATTTTTTTGTAGAAACCAGTGAAAAGTCTTTCTCAGATCTATTTTAGGACTTTTAGAGGTTAAGGGTTGCTTGGAAAGTGGATTGTTTAAAGACCGGAGTTTCGGGGTACAGCTTGGATACACCTGATGGTCACTATCAGCATAGAGAACTTACATGTGTGCACGGTCTCGCTTGGGTGTTTTTCTCCTTCGCCTGCCCCCCCTTCCACCCCGCCCCGCCTCTCCATTTGCAAAGCTTTGTTTCCATGGTTTTCTTCTTCTCTTTCTCTTTTTAAAAAACCTTTTTCCTTCTTTCCTTTCCTCCTCACGTCTTCCTTGTTTTCTTCCCCATTTGAACATTTTCTTACTATTTCACAATACCCATTATACATTTTGGTCCTTATTTACAGGAGAGTGGATTTTTTTAAACCAAGCCTATCATAAACTGAAGTTAGATATAATACGTATTTTACTGAACAAGATGTTTGTCAAATAAGTGCAGAACAGGTTTCATGAAAGAAGCAATCATTGTATAAATGTTTTAACTATTTTATTTACCAAATAAATTTGTTTTAACTTAAATATTTACTACTTTATATCCATCATTTATTCATGGCAATTCATAGTTCCTTTAGCTTTGAAAGATTTCTGTGATATGCATCTTAGTTACTTTCTCATTGCTAGGACAAAATACCCATCACTCACAATGTCAAAGAGAAGGTGTTTATTCTAACATAGTTTGTAGAAGTTTCGGCCCATAGTCAGCTGGCTCCAAGGCAGGGTGGCCATGCCGAGGGCCACGCAGAGGAGAAAGAGCTCATGGCAAGACAGGCAGAAAGCAGGGTTTCCTTCTTCTTTCCCATTTTATTCCATCCAGGCTGTAAGCCTATTGATTGGTGCCAGCCACACCCAGAGTGTGGTCCCTCTTCAGTAAGTCCACCACCCACACCCAGACACATGCTAAATCAGTAGTGAACTAATTCAGTATCAGACTCCTATGGTCTAGTGACTCCCTAAAGCCCCACGTGTGTTTGGGGGAGCATCTAGATATGAGCCATAATAACATGATGTTACATCTGAAGTAAATCAACTAGCTCATGTCAAAATGAGCATGCCTATAGGAAACTGATTGAATTAAGACATTTTTAAAGCTAAATAAGTTATTCAAATGAGTTAACCATTTATGAAATGGCTACTGTCTTGAGTGTTAAAGAATGTAAATATTTTTGTTCCTGAAGAGAATTAGAATCTGGATTAGCAGAATGAACCTGTTTTATAAATGCAAATACAGAAGAGCAGAAAGCAGCTTAGAATGCTGGGCCTTCCTGGAGGCCTACAGAGAACTTAGTTCCGGGTGACACAGAGAGGCAAGTGAGACTGGAGATGTTACCAAGTGTGAGGATCCCACTGAAGGGATACACATAAACTGACTTTTGCTGAAAAAGATGATCCATCTCAAGGGCACATCAAAAGGAAAAATTCAGCATAAATTCAAAATATTTGAAATATTTTAAAATGTCATCAAAGGGTCTTCCATCTATTTTTTTCTTTGGTACCAGAAATTGAACTCAGGGCCTGTGCTTGCCAGGCAGGTGCCTGGGTCTTCTATCTAAATGAAGCCTATACCTAGAATCAGTTAAGCTATTTATCACTCTGACTTGTGTAAATTTAAAATGCACTTCTTGACTTGTTAGATTAACCCTCGTCTGGATGGATGCATACGAAGCTGGAATTTGATGAATCAAGGGACTTTAGGAGCAAAGGAAATTATTCAAGAAAAACAAAATAAGCATTGCCTTGTCACTGTGGAGAAGGGTTCCTATTATCCAGGATCTGGAATTGCTCGCTTTAACATAGATTATAGTAAGTGATTGCCTGTTTTCTTTTTACTTACAAGTGATTAAGTTATTCAATGACAAATAGCAATAATTTATTCAGTAAATATTACCAAGTGTCTGCTATGTGCCGGGCATAATCTTACTTATATTGCTATATACTTTTTGTAGTGATTGGTGTATTAGACAAAGTATAAAAGCAGTTAAATATGTTTATGTTATTATTTAAAGTTTGGTGCTACATCTGATTCAGTTGACCTATTGTAATGTTCACTGATTTCTTAGTTTTGAGTCTACCAACTACTGCCTGAAAGGGATTCACCTGCATTTCTATCTTTTCCACTGGATCTTTTCTTAAAATTTCTACTTCATCTGTTCCTACATGTTGTCCGACTTGTCTTCCTGAGCTTTCAATGTATTCATCCTAGTTATTTAAAATTTCCTGTCTAAAGTTCCAAAATCTGTGTCACTTCTGAGCATGGTCGTGTTGAATGCTTTGTCTCTTGACTATGTGTTATTTTTTTCTTGTGCCCTCGTGTATAATGTGTTTTGGTTTAGAGCTTGGCATTTCACGGAGAACAGTAGAGACTGACATAAACACATATGTGTGTCTGGGGGTGACCACACCTCTTCTTTTGGCCAACACTCAATAGGGAGAGAGGGGGGTTGAATCCATCTGGTGAGGCGTTGAGCCTTTGTCTGGTTTAGTTATCAAGAGATGGGTTCCCTGGTTTCCTTTCTCCCCATGAGATCTTTCCTTCCCGCGTGCGTTCCTGCCACAGTGGCACCTGCTAGGAGGCCCTCACGAGAGCTGCAGTGCGCTCAGACCTTGGGCGTCTAAAGCTGTGAGCCGGATGAACTTTTTTCTTGGTGCAGGGCTCTGCTTTAAGCATTTTTAATTGTGATGGGAAATGTGCTAATATGAGTAAGTTTCTGCTCAGGGTGGGGGCTGGTTTGTTAGAGGGTTTTAAAGTAGTGGATCAGCTGTTAAGTGTTTCTTAGTAGCAACTCAGTTTTATGTATTTCTTGTATGATACATCTTAAGAAGTGGTCTCTGAGAGCATGGTGTTCCTCACCCCCAGCAGAATATTCTTGTCGCTTAACATTTGCCAACGTGTCAGCAAGAGCCCAGAGGTGGAGCAAACAGACCCTGTTGTTCTCGTGTACATTCAGTCTTGGGCAGTTGTCATGACCCTAGGGCTCAGAGGTAGTGGCATTTCATCGCCTTCATTGGTACGAAACTCCCACTGATAGAGGTGGGGGACGTTTAATGGTTAGGACTCGGGATAGCTCCCTCCTCTCTGGTAGACAACTTTGCTTTGCTTTGTTTTTCCTGTTGTTTCCCCAAGTCTGTAGGCACAGTTGGTCTCCAGATGTGCGCTAATGACCAGACTGGCCGCCTTCCCGCAGTGCCTCAAGGCTCTGCTGCAGAGGACACAGAGAGGGACTGGGGTAGGGTTGCATGCCATTCCTGGAACTGCTATGGCTCCTAAGACAGAAATTTTCTTTAGCTTTTATGCTCTGCTCCAGTAAGGTCCGTGGTAAAGAGCTTGTGGGTAAATATGTGTGTCCCTCGCGTCTGCAGTTTTTAGGACTCCCGGAATTTCCTACCTGCCCTGACGTGAACTTTTGCAAATTTTATGGCATCTGTGTCTCATCCCATCTGTCCTTATAAGCACTTGTCTTTCTCTAGATTTCTGGTTTGTTGATTGCTCAGAAACTATCAATTGATCTTTGATAGTTTAATAAAAATTGTGATCATGTCCAGGCATGGTGGCACAAGCCTCTAATCCCAGCACTCAGGCTGAGGCAGGAGGACCATTGTGAGTTTGAAGCCATCCTGGGCTCCAAAGTGAGCTCAAGGCCAGCCTGAACTGTATAGAGAGACCCTGTCTCAAAAATGACAATAAATTAGTAAATAAATAAAGACCAAAAATTGTGATCATGTAGATAACTTGGCTCTTGTTGAGTAAAGGCGGGAAGGTGATCTTTGCAGTGTTCTACAGGAATGCTACAGAAAGTAGAGTAGGCAGTTTTGTCAGACTGTCTCAGGTTTTACCTTCACAGATAATCCTTCTGTAAACATTGCTGAGATTATATCTTGGTACTTTCAGGCAATTAATTCTGAAGGAAAGACTGTTAGATTATTGCAGTCAAAGGTCATGCAAATATATACAGAGTCCACCAAAACATATATACATACACCTCAGGGAAAGAAAAGCTCCTATAAAGGGCACATTCCCCTGATTTAACACCTGCAGACTTTTTTCTGTGGGGAACCCTAGAAGATGTTGCATATTGTAGAAAGCCCATTGCCCTGCTGGCCTTTAGGGAAGAAATTGAAAACGCATGTGCAGCAATCTCAACAGACGCTTTGAACAAGATCACCTGAGCAGCAGTTTGCTCTGATACTAATAAATGCCTGGAAGCTGACGGCCACCACTTTGAGCACGTCTTGTAATTGTAGAAGTCGAAGGTAACTTGTATTAACTTCATGGTGTCTCAGTAATCTTAGCATTAATATACTTACATAAATAAGTTTTTTTTTCCCTTGAAGTATGTACACATTTTTTGGTGGACTCTGTGTAATTGTAAAGTATACTCTCTTCCAAAGATCTTTTTAGCAATTAATACTTCTACCAATAGGAGAAAGTTTATGGTTCAACTTGTTTCCAGTCCAGTAGTTCAAAAATTAAACTTTGTAGTTTTAAATATTATTTTCCTAATTTCTGCCAAAGTTGAATATCTATCCTTACATTTTTTTTTTTTTTTTTTTTGCGGTACTGGGGATCGAACTCAGGACCCTGCGCTTGCTAGGCAGGCGCGTATTCCACTGAGCTATATCCCCAGCCCTATCCTTACATTTTTTAGCTGTTTATACTTCTTACTTTTTGAATTCTTTATCTTCTTCTTTGTTGTGAGTCTATTCTTCAAGCTACTAACATTTTGCATAATAAATTAAGTTAGTGCACATTTGATATCTCCGCTTTTGGAAAAATGATATTTTGAGTGTATTTATTTGTAGCTTTAAAAGTACTTACTATAGTTTTTATGTGTAGCTTTGGAAAGTATTTACTACAGTTTTTATGTGTTGCTTTAAAAAGTAATTAAGATGAAACTTGAGTCATTTGTAGGTAAGTGGCTGCACCTCAAGACTATAATTTTAAATGAAATACACCAGACACACAAGTTTAAATATGGCATTGTTTCTCCTATGTGAGAAACCCTGAGGGTAGACAAGGAGTAAATGAAACCTAGATACTGGGAAGTGGGAAGAACGTGCTCAAACCGGAAGGGGGGGCAAGCGGGGAGGGAGAAGGGATTGGAAAACAAAGGCTGCAAAGAGAAAGATGGAAACAAAGCTTCTGGAAATGCAGAAGGGAAGAAGGGCTGCAGAGAGAGGAGCGGAGTGGGGAAATAAGGAAGAATAAAAATGTACAGGTACAATTCCCTGTGATGAGTGCTAGCACTGTGTACGGCAGATATTTACATTATATACTTAAAAATCATTTCTGTCGGTAACAAGGTTATTCATCAATAACTTGAAAGTGACCTACTGTATATTTAATATTGTAATTTGTATATATGTTTGCATACTCATTTTCATTTGAATTTGTTAATAGCTTGTGTTACATTCATTTCATGGTGATTGTATGTATTCTCTCCTTAGTGGGACTTACAGGATTATAATGAGATGTATAGGTCATTATAGGTGGCTAAATGAAGGAAATCTTTTCAAAGGGAAATTATTTTCTCCATTTGCAGTCACCCTGACAAAGGCTCTCAGTGGTACTTGGGCTTTGCTATGCTGCTTCACGTTAAGTAAGGAGTGCTTCATTCAGACTGTGAACTGATAGTGTGATTTGGCTGTGGTAGCTATTTTCAGAGCTTACTGATGGGGGTACGTTTTGGAAAACGGTCATTATGTGATTTTTTTCATCATGTAAACATCACAGGATACTTAAACTCAGCCTGTTATTAGTGTCACTTGGTTATATAACCTCCTGGGACCTCATTTATAGGTGATGAGTTATTGACTGAACTGTCATCGTATGGTGCAGTTATACTTGCTAAACATGTCAGCTCAGCAAATATTTATTGATTGCCCACTGTGGAAACAAATTGATGAGAGAGACATGTTCCTCTTTTAACTTGCGCTCCGTTCTAATAGACAGCCGATCCCGTAACTGAGAAAACGTGTGACATATTATAACAAGAGAGGCAGAATAAAAATTTCCATTCCACTTTTAAAAGTAATTGTTTGCTAGTGTTTCTGTACTACCAAACCCCGCTGGCCAGTGTGTGGACCGCATTTTCTTTCCTGGCTACTGTGGAACGAGGAGTGAGGAGGGCGGTGATGGCAGCTCTACTGACCTTTCTCTGCAGTGCCACAGCACATTTGCTCATCTTTCTTCTAAAGTGCAGTTTAAAATATGTTCACTCTGAGATTTGAACATTGACGAATGTATAAGGGAAAATAAAGCTCTTCCTGAGCAAATAGGGAAATTCATAATACTTAACACTGAAGTCCAGAATTCTCTTTTAGGAAGAACAGAAGTGTGTGGTTTCATTTGTATGTCTATTACCTGCATTAAAGAAGTCTTCAGGACTATAGAGGGTGTCTCTGGATCTTGATCAGATTGTAACTGATTTTTCTGGTTTGCTTTGGGAGTCCATTGATTGTGCTTCTGCTTCATTGTTTCGAACAGGTAACAAAACTAATGCTGAGGGCTGGCACGTCAATCTGACGTTGACTATCCGCCCATCCGAGGGCACAGGGGTGATGTTCGCCTTGGTTTCCGGGGACACGGCACCTTTTGCTCTGTCTTTGGTGGACTCCGTCATTAGAAAATCTCAGGTAAATAACTCTAAACCCATAACCTATATAGCTCTGTATGTGTGTGTTTTAAAGTAGGATTATATTTACCTTGGAGGGATACTTTGAAGGTTTAATGACACAACTGTACAAAGTGTGCGGCGTACTCTCCAGCACTAATGTTAGTTCCTGCTACTACTTATGTGATTACTTGCGTCCAAGGTCTGAAAGAAGAAGTGAGGGAAGTGGGAACTCAGGGACGTAGTGGATCTAAAGCTAAGGTCAGGCAAATCTGCAGAATACATACAGATCCACTTGTGTTCAGAGTCCTTGCAGGATTGTGGGAATTAGTCCGTACTAACAACATAAAAGTGAGTCTGATAACAATCTACTCTCAGGTGTCTGGTGTTTAATTATAATGGTTTGTGCTTTCACTCTTCATCTTTTCTCACCTTAGTAAATTAGGAGAGAGAAAACTAAATTGGTCTGCTTGAATTCTTGCTGGCAACTCTTACTATAAATGAGGAGGAACAACAGGAAAGTCTTGGATACAAGGAAACATGAAAGTTATCAGAAGATCTGTGTTACCCCATCTTCCACTAGAGGCTGTTTTGTCTGTGTGTCATCCACAGCGGACTCCAGCAAGTCCCAGCAGGCTGCCTGTGTTTATGCCCGGTTTCCTTGGAAGCTGTTAGGAAGAGATATAGTTGAGTAATACCTACAGTAATAGAAAAAAAGGGGCATTCTGGGTGCAATTTAGAGGATGAGCTGGATGATCAGGTTCTTAAACCTGGGCAATATGAAGAATTTCTGCTGTTTTGTTATTGCTGTTGCTGTTAACCTCCAGTCTGCTTAGATCTTACTTCAGATGGATTTCAGGGCTTTTTTTGCTTGCTTTTTTTTTAAACAGGTGAGATTCCTATCTTCAATATTACATTCCTACAGTTGAAAGAATTAAATCTTGATTATGATTATTACAGTATTAGAAATTTTTTCATTTAAACTTAGAGGCCCTATCATGCATTATGTTTTAAGTTTAGTTTTTTATTTTGAAGTTCAAAAGTCTCCCATATGGCTCAACTGGTATTATTTGCTGATCCTGGGTCTCTGCTCTGCTCTTCAGGATATTATAGTGTCTGTTGGAGATACAGTAGTCAGTCGAATAGAAGCTATCCGTCTGTGTTCCAGTCAACAATCCCATGTGGTAGTTGCAGTCAACAGAAATAACCTGGAGCTGTGGACTTCACTTAAAGAGGATGTAATTTACTCTGAAGACCTTCCAAAGCGGCTTGCCGTCTTGGATGAAGCAATGAAAGAAACAGTGGCCACTTACCTGGGTGGTATTCCAGGTATGCGCTGACTTTTTCTTCAGTTTAAAAAGTACATTTTTAATTAGATTTATATTTTAAATGTAGAATTTTATTAAAGAAGTATCAGAGGGGAAGATAGAATTCCAGTGTCAATTATTAATTTTCTAGATGCTTAGACGGACTTTGTATTGGTATATTTTGGTTTTATTCTTTTTCTTCCAATTTTTTAAAAAACAACTTTATTTGTGCTTCAGAGTTTACAACCCAAGGTTTTCCCAAGCTAAACATGTTTCCCTTAGACTCCCAACAGAGTATATCCATGCCAGTTTCAGTTTGTAAGCACTGCAGTCCCTCCTGTACACGAGACTATATCCTGACCACTGCATGCCTAGTGTTCTTGTACTCCGACTCCACTAACTGCCAAGGCTTTCCTAGATGGAAGCCAGAGGGCTCTTTGCTGATTCTATCCTGGTGGTTCCATAGACAGTGGCAGAAACAGGCTGGGGAGATCCACTCAGCATCACTGGGAGATGACCTGCAAAGCAGTTCAGCGCTGTCTCGTAGTGCAAATGCACGAGTGGTACACTTCAGGGCCAGGCCCAAGCCTGGAGCCAGGATGGCCCCATAGTGTAGCTACCGAAGGTCCTCTGTCAGCCTCAGAAACTGGGGCTGAAGGTGTACTGTTTCTGGAAATTTCACTGTGAAGATCCTTTAGCTCAGCATCCTAAGATGATGAATTTTCACGACTCTGAAATTTTCAGAGTCCATAGCCAGTGCGTTCAGTCCTAAATGGACTTAGAGCAGCAAGATGCAGTTGCATGCAGTTGACTTTAACTTCAGAACAGCATAAAGGCAGAGAGACCATTACACCCTCTCTGCCTTTTTGGACACGGCCCAGGTCCTGGCCTGACTCCACCCATCACTTTTAAGCTCATCACTTTTAGGCTCATCATCCTTGCAGATGCAGAAAAGGCTGAGTTTGGCATGGGCAAGAACCGCCATGACTTCCATGTGAGGCCGACCTTGGAAAAGGTTATTCCTTCTTTAAATGGTGGACTGAAATTAATCAACTTTTGCTGTATTTGGCTATGTCAGCCAAAAGGAATTTCATTTCATTTCATCTTCACAATACTCTTATCAGTTCAATATTTATTCTTGAACTTCTTCATCAATTTATCAAATATTTATTCACTCATTATTTAACTCATGTATCATTTAGTTTTTATTAAGAATTTATATCCTAGTTACTAGGGATAAAGTAATAAGCAAATAGATACAATTGCTCCCATTCAGCTTTTACAGTCTAGTGGCAACATAAAACAGCTGATTAGGATAAACCAAAATAACTAAAATTCTCATCACTTCTATGAAGGGAAACTGTGGATTGCTTTTAGAGCTTCCAGTGTCGACCTGATTCAGTTGTGGAAGAATGACCTTAATTAACACTAAGCTACAAATCTGCTATTTGAAGGAGTAAATTAAGCGAGATGTAGGAGCAGGAATCAGGGTATGCGGTGACTGCCCATGTGTAGGCAAGGGAGGAGGGGAGGAGGGGAGGCGCTTGAGACACAGGCGAGAGGTCCATGTGTGTACAGCACATGCCGTTCTGCCAGGCACACGGTACTGCGGGGTGGGAGTTGGATGCTGGGCAGAGAGCTCAGAGACCTAGTTCAGGGTCACATTATGAAAGATATGTGAATCATTAAAATATTTATGACTAGGAAGTTGCATTTCAATATTACAACTTAAAAAACTGTATAGAGAGGTCTGAGGCAAAAGAAGATGCAAACCGAGATGTGAGGCTGCTGCACAGTGAGATGAAGCGGTCGTGACCACCGCAGCAGCAATCGCACTGGCATCCCTGGTGCATGAAGAGTCTGAGTACTGTACCAAGTTCTTCGAGCGTATCCACTAATTTTATTTTCAGAAGAGTGAGGAAGGTACTGTTCTCCCCCTTTATGGATGAGGAAGCCATAGAGGCTGCTGCATTAGGGTAAGAGCAGCGGAGACAGCACACACTGAGTAAGTTAGCGAAACAGGTGAGAAAATAAAGAGGTCGACTGAAGGACAGCTATAATGATAAGTCAGGTCTCTGGCATAAGCAGTTGTGCTTTCCCGGGGTGGGGAACCCAGAGCAGAAGTGCCTTGTCTCTAACTTAACGTTGGAAACTGTGAGACGGGCCACCATTTTACTTTGAATGGCAGAGAAGAGACAGAAAGTTGCTTTGAAGCATCTTCCAGGACTCTTTGCAGATCATGCTCGTGGGGAAAATTCTGAGTTTCTAGTATCCTTCTGGACTTCTGGTAACCTTTATTATATTGCATTAAGTGCTCGGGTTATCAATTTCCCACATGTCATTTAATCAGGGTTTGTTGGGAATAGAAGTAAATAGACTCCAAAAGTTAGAGAGAGGGAAGGAGGGAGGGAGAGAATTCAAGTAACTTAGGTTCACGTGGTTAATTATTAGGATGTATAACTGCAATTAAAGTGGGAATTCTGCATGGAAACCTGCCTCCTACCTTATTCACAAATTAGTGGAATCCGCTTTTAGTAAATCAAAAAAGCAGTGAAGGTGTTTAAATGGTGTAAAGATACCAAACTTGCAGGGCTTCCCAGACATTGCGATAACACTAAGAAGGGAATTCTTGGAAGAAGTGTTGAAAGAAAGAGTGAGGAAAACTCGAGATAAACACAAAGTGGGAGATGGGAAAATCATTGATCTGTAAAATAGACAGATTGCAGGGTAAGAAGTGAAACATGGCAGAAATTCTGAGGATTTTTTAAAATACTTTTTCAATTTTGGGGAGGTTCATTTTTTAATTTTTTATTTTTTTAGACAGAGTCTTGCTGTGTAGCCCAGGCTGGCTTTGAATGCATAGCAATCCTCCTGCTTCAGCTTCCAAGTGCTGGGATTATAGGCATGTACCACCATGCCTGGCCTTTTTTAGTTTTAAGTGATATTAGTAATTATATATTCTAGGGATAAGATAATTTTTTAATAATAGTAGCATAATAGATAATGTTTAACTGAACCTGAGTATTTTTAAGTGTACTATTAAGCTTATAGAAAAGTATGGACTTCATTGGCAGATTAAAAGTAGGAAAGTTGAAGTGTATGTTTCTGGCATAAGGTACTAAGAAAGAAGAATAAGAACTAATAAATATCCATTGTGAACATTTATGAAGAGAAAATGCCTAGGAAAAGAGGAAGCAAGCAGAGAAAACGGTATTCTTAAAATGAACCATAGTCTAAGGAATCCAAAGTTCATGCTGTAGTGTCAAGTTTTACAAGGAGCATGAAAGACCCAAGACCCCCAGATTACCCCATTCACTGAGTGGTTATTAAAATTGTTATTTTTGGAATGGTGTTATTTTTTTTTATTTTTTTAACTTTTTAATTTTATTTTAAAGACAAAAGAATGGAGACATATGAACCAGAAAAGCCATAAACAATACAGAAAATACAAAGTTATACAGAATATAGTAGGGAATTAGAACTGGATGTTGTATTACATAGTTATCTTCACATTAGTTAACACAAAAACATTAAAGGAAATACCAAATTATAGATAAGATAGTAGGGAATTT